>OZ020519.1:2646714-2843763 GCA_963971425.1 Bryoerythrophyllum caledonicum | reverse complement strand
CGGCGGCCGGCCCGTCCTCGCGCGCGTGCAGCCCGAGCTCGCGCGCGCGGCGCTCGCGCACCACTGGTCGCTAGGCATCGTCACCAAGTACCGCCCCTCGCTCACGGGAAGGCCTGACGCGCCGCGGCTCCAGCAGCTCCTCGGACAAGACCCTGGGGAACCTGCACGTCTTGGCGCGCCCGCTGCGGGCCGCGGTGTACGCCATCCTCGGAGAGCAGTACGCCCTGGAGGAGGTGCCGGAGTGGTGCGAGGAGGCCGAGCGCGTCGTGTGGACCGCGACGCGCGTGACCGCGGATCCAACTCTCGTGCCCGTGCTCCACAAGCCGCAGTCCGTCGTCGCGTGGCTGCTGGCGCGCGACGCGCAAGCCCGGGACCTCGACCCGCGCCGCGCGGCGGAACGAAACTTCAACATCTGCGCGCTCGCGGCCGAGCTCATCGTCGTGGCGTCGCAGGGCGCCTGGACCATGCGCAAATGCATGGAACTATTCCACAGACAGGTGCACTACTTCTCGCCTCCCAGACATCGCCGCATCTGTCCTCCCAACCCTAAGCCCCTCCTCCGACCCCTCGCTGCCACTCAGGTAACCATCTCACAAACTCGTCCTCAAACCCCTTCTCACCACACCTCTTCTCACTCCCAAATCCTGACTGAAAACCTCACCCCGCTATACAGGTCTACTCCCCACGTCGACATGGCTGCAAAACAGACGTGAATGAAATGGTGAAGCTGAACTCACAGACTCGTCTAGTTTTCACAGGTCAGTGGATCCCGTTCAATGCTCCTGTCAACAAATCTCTCGCTGTTCGTATTGTCCCGACCATGTAGTCTACTCGAATTCAAGGAACGAGGTTCGTCCTTCTTCCTTTCAAATCTTCCTTGAACTAATCAGTCGCTCCGAAGTCGGTTGCTGCTTTTCCTATCAACGGTCGCAAAATGGGAGCAAAGTGTCTGAATTCTTCTTCGATGCATTTGCAGGTTGCGGTGATTCCAGATTCATCAAAGACGATCCGCGACGTTGATTGTTGCCGACGTCATCGAAAGCTCCACCGGACCTTTTTTCTCTCTATACTTTCGCCTTTTCCCCAGTTCCCCTTGTTCCCGGCGATGGGAGCGCCTTGGAGTGCACGTCTGACCAGCGGTCGGGAGGCCGTCGCCGGTCGCCGGCTCGCGGGCGGAGCCACGAAGAGTGCCAATTGGCAGCTATGGCGGTGGCGTTGAGGAAAGGTTATTGGGCGAAGGTGCTCTTTTTCCAGAAGCAGGAGGAGGAGTTTCCAGGAGCGGCGGAGAAGATTCATAAATTGCTCTGCCTTCAGAGAGAATTGGGTTTTCTTCTGTGATTAGTTCTCCGCCTGAAGAGAGTTCTTGTGTCTGTGAGAAGTTTTTGAGATTTTTCGCCATGGGCACTGCAGTAGTCGCCACTTTGGGTTTGTCGAATTTGGCGCTTGCCAGCCCCTCGGTGCACCAAATAAGCGCATGCCAGGCGACACAGATCTGTGCTGTGAAGCCTGTGACAGGAAGTCTTGTGAAGAGCTCCTTCTCTCTAGTGGGAACAAGTAGCGGGTTAAGAGTTGGGCGATCTTCGGCTCATCTTGGTTCTGCTAGACATGGTGAGGATTTTTTAGCAGAAATCAATTTTGTAGTTGACAGGGACTGCATGCTACTTTCCGGGACTTGCCTTTTTATTCCATTGCTATGGTGGCCTCCAGTGATTTATTCTGTTACTAATTGAGCATGCTCATTTTTTTGATGGTTTAGGCTTCTTGCTTCACTTTCATTAGCCTTTTCCAGTTTAGTTATTTGGGAATCATCATCCTCTAGAGTTCCTCAAATGGCAGGTCTAGAACGTTGTGTATAGTCTCATCACAGAATTCCTCCTTTTTCTTCGCAGAGTATGGGTACCATGAGCTGATGGCGGGTGTGGTTGCACACTACGGAGATGGTGGATCCGCTGGGGGAGCGTTAGCCTCTGAGATGAACATTTTCTCTCGAATTGCTCGAATAGTCAGGGTACATTCCCATCTATCCCTTTCCTGCCTTATTTCATATCATTTTGTTAGTTGATTGATTTTTGACGAACCTTGTGTCCTCTGTGCAGTCATATGTAGAACAATTTATAGGGTCAGGGGAAGATCCTGAGAGGATAATAGATCAAGCTGTGGAGGAAATGAACACCGACCTTGTCAAGCTGCGGCAGACAGCTGCTCAGGTAACGTACTATGTCTGATGACTCGATATGCTTGGTTTTCTTCGTATACAGGTTGTCTAATTTTTCACACTCTGTACAGGTTGTGGCAGCGAAGTGTATCCTCGAGAACAAGTACAACACAGCTCAACAGGCCAGCGACGACTGGTTAGTCTACTATGTTCTCTCTTTTGTTTATGTAGAAATTATGAAGCATTGAATATCCCAGGTTTAAACGACGGTGGTGAACATGCAGGTATAAGCGAGCAGCGAGAGCACTGGAAAGAGGGGATGAAACATTGGCCAAGGAAGCGTTGAAACGCCGGAAAGCATTTGCAGTATGTCAATCTCTCATTCATCTTAGTTTCTTGTAATTCGACTGCGGCAGAAAGGTGGAGAAAGGGAGCTCATTTTTGTGTCTTCTCTTTACAGGATAGTGCCAAATCACTGAAATCGCAGCTGGATCAGCAAGGGTCGGTCTCCGATCGCATCTTGTCAAGTACGCGGGTTCTGGAGAGTAAAATCTACGAGGCGCGGAACAAGAAGGACCTTCTGAAGGCCAGAGCACAAAGCGCCAGAACCACGAAAGAAGTCAGCGAAGTGTTGGGTTCAGTGGACGCCACCAGTGCACTCTCGGCTTACAAGCGCATGGAAGAGAAAGGTAACAAACTTTGCCTTCGTGAAAGTTCAGAGAAACTGCTTTTACAGTGAAGAACTCCATCTCACATTGCAATGTGGTACCTGATGGAACAGTGGAAAGACTCGAGGCAGAGGCCGACGCTGTAACTCAACTGGCATCGGACGAGCTTGGGTCCAAGGTAACATGTCTCTTCTGTATCAGTGCATGACATTAGTCGATTTGGTCTCTTTGAAAGACACTTGCTTGTGCTCACACCAAACCGGGTTGGAATTCAGTTTGAGCAATTAGAAATGGACGTCGACGTGGACGATGATCTCAAGGCATTGAAGAGGAATCTGCTTGGATCGTCCACTGCCACTGCGCAGGTTAGCTTTACCGAACAGTTATGATGATTTTCGCTTCGATTGATGGTTTGTGTATTGGCTCTTCACACTTGTACATCGAATGCTGTCATTGATGAATGAGAGTTTCATTGTTGACAGTTGAGGGCGGATCTTCCACCATGGGAGCGGGAAGCTGTCAGTTCAGAGAGGAGGAGAGAGCCTGAAAGTTACAAGCAATTCTGAATTGCAAAGGAGTCCTTGACCTCTCATGATGTGTTACAAGAATGTAAGTTTTTTAGGACGTGAAGTGGCGATTGGGTGTCGCTGTGTATAAACTACCTTTATAAAGTTTTTTTCGAACCTTCAAGTTGTATGCGGCTACCTAACCACATCAAGTATTATACGTTGAATGGACGTTGCATGTAAATATATCTGTTTCTTTTACGTTACATGACTTGATGAATGAGAGAGTTTCACTGAACATTTAGAACCAGCGCTAGGTCGGTCTTTCATTTAGAAACCTTAGAGGAAGGTGATGGAGTGGGTGCTCAAGGTGTTTTAAAAGGGGCACCCACTTGCACAAATTACAAGCCCAATGGTCCGTTGGGTACTTGCAACAGTGGCCAATAGATTTGGATAATACTAAACGTGATCTACCTTTAACAATGCAAGTTAGATGTTATGTGTATGTTGAAACATTGATGGAAGATGGTTGATTTGCCTTTCTCATGGTGAAAGAACACGATTATTTACGGAGCCGAAAGGATCGTGCTATGTTGGACATTGGAAATGACCATGGACCATTTTTTCAAATGATGATGTTGAAAGACCATGTTGGATATTGCCCTTGGGATGGATTCGTTACACAATCATAACGTTCTTCTTAGGGACCTTAAAGCATCAAATGTGTTGGTTTCAAAAGATGTTAGGGTCTTATAAATTATTATGTGGCGGATTTTGAGTACTCCATTGGAGTTGTTGGAACAAGATTCTTCATGGCACTAAAAATATTACGAGCTTTGAGGAATAAGGTTTGAAGCAAGGATATAAAGGTGTTCTCAAAAGAAGCATATGTGTATAGCTAAGGCATGACGTGCTATGAGGTCTTGACAGGGGAAACTTCCTCGTGAAGGTCACCGTAGAAGTGATTATGATTTGGTACTCCGTGGACAACGACCTAGAATTCCAGAATATGCAAATAGTTGGATAGATGAGTTGTTGAATAGATGTTGGGATATGGATTGTTCATAGACGACAATGGGTTTGGTGGAGGAGTGTTGATGGAGAACTAAGGAGCTCCGTGTTTTCTGGTGAGGGACGTTTGGGAGTTAGTCGCAGATCTAGAGTAGAGGGCAACAAGGGGTGTTGGGCTTGTTGGAAACCCCACCTTTAGTCCAGATCTAGAAGTGTATGAGCTTGGGAGGGACGTGAAGTGTTGGAAGAGGGGTTATGCTAGACAGATCTAGCCGTGCAATCCTTCTGGATGTGAGAGTCTGCTTTGTTGCAAGATCTTGTTGCAAGTCATCTGTAGAGCTGGAACTTTAAGTGTTGGGCAATTCGGTCTTAACCTCACCCAGATCGGAAGAGCAAGTGGTAGATCTGACAGCGTTGAAGGATACACGTACATAGCTCATACACAAACTCCCAAGGCAGCCCAGATCCAGACACATCAACCTAACAAAGCTGGAGCAAGAAGATCAACACGAGCTACTATCAGAGCCTACACCGCCTCCCCTTGAGCTACGCACCTCCCTCAACCCTCTCTCTTATTATTGCATAGTTTTTTTCTTGCTTTTTGTTGGTTTTTTCCATGCTGCCACTAGATACCCCACGATAAGCACACAGTTTCAATTAGGTTTCACCACTAGACCTGATTCACAGAACTCTAACAACCCCCCTAGTCCTAATAGCTTCAAATCTAATCAATATCACCAACAAAAAAATTGCAAATATTTCACGAATTGTAAAAGTTGTGCACAGGTCAGACAGAAACAAGCTCCGAGGCAACCAGGACTACACACGAACTGCAACAGGGGATGCGCAAGAATTGGGACAGGCAACACAGCAGACCAGGATCAGAAAAAAGAACACCAAGGCTGGAAGCAAACACGAACTGCAACAGTAAGTACACAAGCAAACGACTCGAACCAGCAAGACCAGCCCCAAGTCTCGGCACATCACACAACACAAGGGCGACGAAACTCGTATAACACACAAAGCAAATCGACACCACAGGTTCCCCTACCCTACCCTCCCTTAATTCTTCCCTCCTATATTGACCGAAGTGAATGTGGGTTAGCTGCAACAGGCAGTACAAATGAAGATGACCAAGAACCGCAAATCCAGCACCAAACTTTGAGACAACACACAGCACAAGGGCGACCAAAATCACGCGACACACGAAGATCCATACTACAGGTTCCCTTCCCATACCCTCCACTAACTCTTTCCTCTTACATCGATCACAGTAAATGTGTGTTAGCAGCAATAGGGAATACGCAGGAACATGACCAAGAACCGCCAACCCAACACCTAGACCTGAGACAACATACAGCACAAGAGCGACCAAAACCACGCGCCACACGAAGAAGATCCATACCACAGGTCCCCCTCCTCTACCCTCCATTCACTCTTCTCTCTTACACCATCTGCAGTGAATGTGTGTCAGCAGCAATTCAAAGACTACCAAGCAGGAAGCCACAACGATCACACGAGAGGAGGGCGAAGGAAGTTATAACGCCCACACAGAACCAGCGACCACCTCGCACCACAAACAGGTTACGTCCTTCCAACTTCAGTACACATTCACTTCATGATTATCCTAACACCCTCTCTTGGTATACTCACTATCTGTACAAGCTAAACAAAAAATACATCTACGTACTAACCCTAAAAAATCTCACACAATATACGAAAAGCAGTTGTATACAAGCTAAAACCTATAGTAAACAACGCCCTGTTAGATCTGGTCTTGCGTATACATTGCAGAAGTATTGTCTATCTTCTCACAGATCTGAAGAAATCGTCCCGAAACCTGCATCAAGATTACCACCCTGCAGACCAGATCAACTACATCAGCAACATGCAACTTCCACAATAACTAACGACTACAGATCCAAAGCAACATACTCACCAGAGATCGTTAAAAGGTACGTCGCAAGACCCTCTCCTCTCCATGCAGATCAGGTAGAAGAAAACCAGCATCAAGGTACAGATCATCCCAACTTCACGCTACCCGAAACAAAGACATCAACAGCAGTAGAAGGCCTGTCACAAAAAAGAAGAAAATGCGGCAGCAGAAGAGAAAGACCTGGAGCTACACTACTGAAGCGTGGAACCGGGAACGAAGAACTCAACAGTCATACACCCAGTACATCCCCGAACACCTACGACCCAACATATACACGAACTTTGCAAGATACTGAAGGACGAGCACAAGTACAACAACAAATACACATCACAAGACGCACAACAAGTGAGGACACACGCAAGTGCAGCAAGAAGGGACACAAGGCGAAATACAGCCAAAGCACTGGAGACGTACAAGAGCGCAGCAAGAAGAGACCCCAGGCAAGACACAGCCCACGCGTCGAAAGACGTACAACGCAAGAACATAACGCAGGGCTGAACAAGAATACCCGAGCACAAGAGAGGCAGTCCGCCTGCAATCTAGAAGCCCGCTTCCAACGAACACCTGGTACTGTACAGCGACCCGACGCACAGCACCAGGGACCTACCAATCCCCTCCAGCGACCTACTCAACCCCCCCAGCGACCTTCTGAATCCCCCCAGCGACCCACTAAAGCCCTCCAGCGACCTGCTACAACCTCCCAGCAACCCTGTAAGCTTCAACAACCCTCCAGCGACCCTCTCAAGGTAAGTAATTCTACCCTTCCTCTGACTAACCGGTGCACATTAGGAGCTGTAGTAAATTGGGGCGGGGCAGATATGGATACGCGAAGTGTGAAGAAAGCCCTCAACTATGAAGACCACATGGAGATTGAGTCCCCTAGCGAAAGCCTGAAGAGGCTTCAAGGAAAGCAAATGGAGAAACAACAACATGAAGAAGCATCAGCCAACAAGAAACAAAAGCCCATTCGGGAAGAGGAGAAGGGGAAAGAAGGTACGGCTCTCATCACTATCCCCGAAATTAGTTGCTTCAAATTTTGGCTCGGTTTCCATGTGATGGAGGAGCTAGCACTGGAGGAGGGATTAGATGAACTCCTCAATGAGGAAACAATTGAAGACATGGTGACCAGAGGCCTTAAGGAAAGCGAAGCTCAAGAAGTCAAAAACGCAAGGACAGCCTTCCCACGCATCCCACAAATTCACTATCCACAGTCGCGGGGGGCAGGAGGCCTAGGAGGACAACACTATAATCTTATCCAAGTGCCCACCAACATCCCCGTGGACGAAGGTACGGGCTTGGCTCTTGACTTTCAAATTGCTATCCACTTTGAACTACCTACTAACCCTATATTGCATGACGAAGTCAAGATGATGGTTACCAAGCGCCTCAAAGACATGGACATCCCTCTTGGTAAGAAGCTCATTGAACCTATTTCTATTCATTGTCTAAGTATCAAACAAGGAGGAGGGAAGAAAGGTGTATGGTCTGGACTTATCAAATTGCATCTTGCTAAACCCGAAATTGATGGTTTACTCCTCCTCAAGGGGATTAGACCCTTCATCCTCAAAATTGATGCAACTAACGTGGTGGGAAAGGTATGTAAAACCTATCATGGCATTGCTCATCATTCTAGCCTTTCAGTTAAAATACAAAGTCCCTCATTGCATAACATTACCGCTAACCACCTCTTCAAAGAGGTCCTTGAGTCTAGCTTCAAACGTGGGCATGATTTCGAAGTTACTAACGTGCAGAAGGCAAAAGGAGATAGATTTGCCTTCATTTTGACCACCACACCGCAACAAGCCAAGAAAATCCAAGAACTACAAGTAACCGCACGCCAAGAAATCATGGAAACCAAGAAGCCCCTTGGGGGAACTCACATTTCCAAGGAAATGAAGGCTAAGAAAGATGCCCTTACCCTTACTCTCACCCACCTTCCCATACTAATGAATGTTAATGAGACTACTAATGCTATCTCTAAGATTATAGGAGACTCTAACATTTGTTCCATTTGGTTTCACAAAGACAATGGTGTGTGCCATAATGGAAGTGCAAATGTTGCATGTGCTAACCCAATTGTATATAGGACGTTTGTGGGGAAAACCATTCCCATAGATGGCCACTTTGTGGAGTTTGCCCCTCATAGGAGGAGCATTGATGGAATCGAGCCTCCCACCCAAGCTCAACTCATAGAGTTTGGCTTTGAAGACATCAACAAAGCCATCATCAACACAGTGGAGACCTTCAATCTTCACACCCCGTCTCAAGCCATCACCAAGAAGGACCTAGTGGAGGCATTTGAAGCAAACAACAAAATATTGCGACAAGAAGTCAAAGAACAAGCGGAGGCAAAAGCTAAGGAGCTCCAAGAAATCAAAAACCAAATGTTGAAGATCCAAGAATGTGTTGGCACTACCTTTGCAATGTTGCAAAACATCACGGGGTCCAAACCATCCATATTGATTGAAGAAGACTCGTCAAAAATGTGAAGAACAACAACCTCAAGGCCAACACCTCAATATTCCACCCGTATTTCAAAAAATACGACCATGGTAGAATACAATTAGTTACTACCTATACACACTACAAAATAGTATCAAAACTAGACATCCGAAACTTATACTATACCTCCTTTGATCATAAATACAAATACATACACATATATTGTTATATAAATACAAGTACTGGTACATAGGCCGCTACATATACTAATACATCTAGTGATGCATCTACCAATACACACACTGATATGTACATTAATACGTATACTGACACGTACATTAAAGCATATACTGATATGTACAGTAATACGTATACTGATACGTACACCAGGGAATATACTAATACGTATACCAGCAAGTACACTGATATATATACTCGTATGATTAAAGATATATACACTATAACATATACTGATACCGATATAAATACTGATACATATACGGAGACATATACAAATATAGATAAGAATACAGAGACGAATACATCTACAAGTACAGATACGAATACAAGCATAAACACATATACGGGAAAAAATATTGATGTAAATACAAATACAAGTAAGGATATGGACACGGATATAGATATAAGTATAAATACTCAAACAACAACTTATCAACCACCGAAAAAATCAATACACAAAATTGAAAAAATGATAATAATAATATACTCTTTCGCACACAAACTAAGTAAAAATTCCAAAAAGAAAAGTATCAAAACCAAAATAAAAAATAAAAGGAATAAGAGAAAAGATGGAATTAAAATAAACAATACAAGGAAGAAGAAAATAAGTATCATAACTACATATAACAAAATAGGGAACAATATAAATGAAAACGATCATAAACTTATTGTAATAAAGATACATAAGGGTAGAAGGGATTCTAAACCCAAAAACCATCAAAAGACAAGGAATACTAAAATGGCTAAAAATAGGAAAATCAAGAAGAGTAAAAAGAGATATAATAAATTAAATAGGAAGAAAATAGATATTTATAAAATTTCAAAGGTTTTAATTAGAGCAAGTAATATTAAAAATAAAATAACAAAAATGGAGAGGATATGTAAGAAGAAAATAAAGGGTAAAGTAGAAAACCATTATCATAAGAAAAGTAATAATAAGAACATAACAATAAAAAGTAGTACTAAAAATAGAATATGCTCCCTAAGATATTCAAAAACAAGGGATGGAAAATTCACCAAATGAATAATGGGATTTAATTATAATAAGAATACAAATATGAAGAACATAGCTATAAACAGTAGTACTAAAAATAGAATATGCTTCCTAAGAAAATCAAAAATAAAAGATGGGAAATGCACCAAATTAGTAATGGGAATAATAAATAATAAGAAAATAAATAGGAAGAATATAGCTATAAACCGCAGTACTAAAAATAGAATATGCTTCCTAAGAAATTCAAAAATAAGGGATGAAAAATACAACAAAATTGTAATGCGAATCAAATATAATAAGAATACGAATAGGAAGACTATAGCTATAAACAGCAGTACTAAAAATGGAATATGCTTCCTAAGAAATTCAAAAATAAGGGATGGAAAATGCACCAAATTAGTAAAGGGAATAAAAAATAATATGAATAAAAATAGGAAGACTATAGCTATAAACAGCAGTACTAAAAATAGAATATGCTTCCAAAGAAATTCAAAAATAAGGGATGGAAAATGCAACAAATTAGTAAAGGGAATAAAAAATAATAAGAATAAAAATAGGAAGACTATAGCTACAAACAGCAGTACTAAAAATAGAATATGCTTCCTAAGGAATTCAAAAACAAGGGATGGAAAATTAACCAAACTTGTAATGAGAAACAAAAATCTCAGAGTAAAAATAAATAGAGAAGATAGTGATAATATAAGAGTGCAGTCTAAAAATAGAAGTTGGAATATAAAATACATGGATAAATGGAAGGTAAATAGTAATAATAAAATTGTTATATATAAAGATGAGGAGAGTTTACGATTAAATAGTAGAAATTTGTTGAGAGTATGTAGAAATATTAAAATAGGAAGGGGGATTTTTGATTCGCCGGCCGGAAGGGCGCTGGAGGTGCCAAAAATAGATTTACTAAAAATAGAAATTCTAATAAAAGTAAGAATATATACGAATCTGATTAAAATATATATCAATCTGTTTTTAGAAATCATAGTTTTAGACAAAATATGTTTAGATAGAAATCTTTTAGAAAACTCATTATTTCAATATACGGGTACATATACTGATACGTATACTGATACCTATACTGATACATACACCGGTGAGTATATTTATAAATATACTGATACAAATACTAGTACATATACTGATACACATACTGGTATGTGTATAAATACAAATACAAATACTTATACAAATGCAAATACCAATACAAATAGTGGTACGTGTACTCATACGAATACTAACACAAATACTAACAAAGATACTGATACAAATACCAAGACAAAAACCGTGACATACACTAATACAAACATGCAAAAGAATACTAATATAATACCACATAAAACTACATACACACACACAAAGACAGCCACACACCATCAACGAAACACATACATATACATACACACATACAAAGATAAACACGTACAATCAAAAAAACACAAATACCAAAGCCACATTCAAAAACAAAAAATTCTAAAACAAAACAAAAAATTCTAAAACAAAACAAAAAACTCATCTACTACAAACTACTAATATTAATTGGAGGAGACATGGAGACTAACCCAAGACCCATGCCCAACATATTAAAAAGACACCCCGCTTCGCACAAAAAGAATGCCAAAACATATTTCATACCAAATACTAATACAAACACCAAAACAAACAATTGTACAAACCACAAAGTATATAATAACACCGCATATGAAAAAAAGGACTTAAAAGCCACTTTAAAAACCAACATAAACCCACATACAAATAGTCTTAAACATAATAGTTACATATGCACACGGACAAAAACAACCAAGATAAAATACAACCAATCATACATACATCCATACACTACTAAAACAAAAACAACCACAAAAAGCACATGGACAAAAAATAAACTAAAGACGAAAACAACTACACCTACTATAAAAATAAATAAACCCACAACTCACACACAAAATACAAACATCCACCTACCCCCAAACCAACAAGTCATTAATAACACAACAAAGCCTTTAAAATACACCACTAAACATATATACCACAAACTTCTACTACTTCTAGGAGGAGACATTGAAACCAACCCGGGACCCATGCCCAATATACTAAAAAGACATCCTACATCACATAAAAAAAATGCCAAAATCTACTTTATACCTAATACCATAAAACTCCAACCAGAATATGAACACATTGCAAAACCCTTCGCACCATTTCTAAAAAACACACATACATTACACCACATACACAACACTTCCCACCCAAACATTGCCCAATACATACAACAAAAAAATACGCATCCACCACCCCACATCTTATATGCACTAATAATCACTACTCATCCAAACATAGATGAATGTAACCAACTTCTAAATCCACAAAATTTGAACACAATTACATGGACTAATACACTCCTACAAACCTTACTAACCTTACAAAACCCACCAGAACGACACATTTACACTCCACACCCCTATACTGAATTCCTAGTAGACAACCAAAATATTATAAACCATGAGAACTCAATACATAAAAGACTATACGACTTCTTACATAGTCAAGACATACCACCCTCAAATGATATAATAAAACTAAAATTCCCTTACCTCCCTAACAACCTCATAAGCGAATCACTAAAATGTCTAGACCCTATATCAGAATACATCCACCCACCCCCACCTCTTTCCTACATCCCTCCCCAAAACCAAAATCAAAACATTAGACCAAACCAAGAAAATACATACATAATCACATGGAATGCCTCTTCACTAAACACTGCCCTTCCTAGCTTACAAACTCTAGTCGCAAACACAGACACACCACCGGCTCTTATAGTTATACAAGAAACAAAACTAACCGCCACAAAATCTACAAAATATATACAAAATATATTTCAAAACTATAAATTCATCTTTAACAATACACATGCACTTACAAGATGCATGCAACAAAGGAGACCATACACACCGGGCCGCGGTGGCCTCCTTACATTAATACACAAAAAATATACATTCCCCGGCAACATCAACAAAATCCCTACCCCAATGCACATATCACCATACATTCAAATAATTAAAATCACTAATCACCCACTACAATCGTGGTTAATCTTTCACATGTATATGCCATCCCATCCCGAAGATACTAGATTTCTCTTAGATATACAAAACACTATTTCAACCCATATTAATAATCATCCCAATCATACATACCTATTATGTGGAGACTTCAATAGAGACATAGCGCTAATTGGCCGCCAAAATGGGAACCATCACACCCCCCCTCAAAACATTGATTACCAATGGCGCCGCTTCACAGAAAACTTAAACTTCACTTACATCAATACCGATACACAATTCTCTAGACAAGGTGGCTACAATTATAGTGATTGGAGTCTAATAGATGGTTTCTATGTAAATACAAACAACAACACACAATACACCTCCACAACAAACAAAGATATTATTCTCAATTCGGACCACTCACCCATACAACTGCACATCCCAAATAACACACTAATTAGGAGAACTCCTACAATCCCAAACAAAGACACTATACGCATACTCAACCCCATCCCAAAAACCAACATAGAAAAATTCAACACAAAATTCTTCGAAGAAAACACCGTACAAATAGACTCCCTCATAAACACTCTTGAAATCAATAGTCAATTAACACAAGCACAATGGCAAGAAGCATGCCACTCTCTAGACAAACTCATCAATAAAATCTCTGATACACTAGAACAAACTTGTAGAGCACACCCAATACCCCAAATGACAAACAGAACCTCTCAACAAGGCGGGGATCTACCCCGCAAACTTTCTAAAACTTGGAAACAACACTTAACCACATACCATACCATACGTAAAACCATTAGAATTGTAAAAAACAACCCTCAATGGCGTAACCACCTCATACACAACGAACTACTAAATATACAACACATCCAAATCCCTACCCCGCCGCCTCCGGACCTTCCCCACGATACATGGATAAAAAATATCGCGATAATTGCAATAAATGCCAACATACAAGCCCGGAAAATAATCACAAAATACACAAAAGAAAGCATTAAAAAAACCATCTCAAAATACAGACAACTATACGAAATCAGCCCCAAAAAAATTAACAAAAAAGTCTTTAAAAACCTTGAATCCCCACCAATGGATTGTATCAAAGATCAATATAATAATATTCTAACTAGCCCCGAAGACATTGCGAATGAAATATTTAACCAACAAACAAAAACCAATAGACCAACAATACCAACATATAATTACGAGCCACAACATACAATAGAATGCACATGTGCAATACGCCAATACCCTTGGCACGACCTGGACGGATATACCCTTGACAAACGGGGCGAACCAGAAATTCCACTACATAAATACCTCAACATAGCCACATACGACACATGCCTCCAAAATCTTGGAAATAATAAAGCCCCAGGCCCAGACCGCATACCAAACTCAATACTCAAAAACATGCCTCCAAGATTTCATAAACTATTATTCCTATTCTTTTCTCACTGCTATAAACAAAAACAAATACCAAATTCATGGAAAACAAGTGCAACAATTCTACTATACAAAAAAGGCGATCCATCCATGCTACCCAATCATAGACCAATTGCACTAGCTAACACAATATATAAGCTTTTTACCAGTACACTGACCCACATACTATCCTCATACGGCGAAAAATTCAAAATCCTACATGATAGTCAAGAAGGATTTAGAGCGGAGAGAAGTACCGCACGGCAAATACAAACTATAATTGCCGCATTAGAAGACGCAAAATTTACTAACCAAGATATATACATACTATACGTGGACTTCAAAAATGCCTTTGGCTCAATTGATCATGCCAGACTTCTAGCAATAATGTCAGACCTTGGCTACCCAAAAGAGGCAACTGCACTTGTTGGAAACATCTATTCCCAATCATCTACTTGCTATATCGGCGAACACTTTGGGAAAACAAAACCTATACCCATCCAAAGAGGAACTATACAAAGGGACACCCTTAGCCCATACCTATTTATTATATTTTTAGAACCACTACTTAGATGGCTAGAAAGAGGCAATAATGGATATACTTTCGGCACAGTACAAGTCACAATAAACTCCGCCGCATACGCAGATGACCTAGCCACCATAACTAACAAAATCAAATCAATCCAAATACAACTCCATAAAATTGATAGATATTGTAAATGGGCTGGCATGGATGTGGGAGTTCCAAAATGTGCCGCTACCGGATGCCCAAACAAATCTAAATTGAACCCTACCACTTTCAAAGCCCTAATGCAAACCTCTCACATCAACTACCGCAACCAACCAATCCCTATACTACACCAAAACGAACCATACATATACCTAGGTACAAATCTTGTTCCCTCACTAAAATGGAAAATCCAAATCCACACTACAACCACAAAGCTCATCAAACAATGCAAAGAACTAACAACATGCCCAGCCACCATGAAACAAAAAATAAAAATGGTTGATACCGTACTACGCCCAGGTGTGGCATACAGTTTCTACGGTGTACCATACTCTATGCCAGCTATCAAAAAACTTGATAAAAAAATAATAGCCATACAAAAAACCATATGTGGACTACCAAAATGTATGTCAAATGCAATAACCCAACTACCACATAATCTATTTGGACTTGAAGCTTTCTCCCTAAAAAACGCATACCTCCGAGGTATAGGCGAACAACTGCAAAATGCTTTAAACGATAAAGGAAGGCTTGGGAAAATATATAATGGATTAACTCACTATGTCCTTGCCCAATATGGTGGCGCTGAAAACATACCCAGAATTAAAAATAGTGATTGCATAAGATCACCAATAACACGAACATTCTTCTTATTAAAACATATAGCTAAAGCCCACCTTAAAAGTACGCTCCCGAATTTCCTCACTAATCCTACAACACTAGAAATACTATGGCGCCAAGAAACATTAAATCATAACACACTCAATGCCCAACTCTCCCAAAAGCTTCTACAAAAACTCCTCTCAAAAAATATTTTTGAACTAAACCAAATTACCTTACCTAACGGTACACACATCATGAACAATGAGGACTTCAAAACCTACCACTTCACCCCATCTAAACTAATAAAGAGTGCCCTAAGTGTTGCTAAACAACTATTTTGCCACATAACATGCCCCACTATATGTCATATTCCTTGCAACATACACCCATACTCTCATACACTTAAAGATCCATTCATCACCCTCAACAATAACATCATCCCAAGAAATATTCCCACACCAACCAATCCCCCTAACCCTCCACATACATACCACCCCCGCCCCCCAACATACATCCCCAAAAACCATACCACATATCTCATTAATAATATCATAAACCATAAACATATCCAACACACAGATACGAATAACATACAAAATACTTACACAAAATACCTATGCCAATGGCAACACAATGATAATACATACAATAAATGGCTCCCCCAAAGAGACCTTTTTCCACGGCATGACACCAATACCTCCACACATAACACTGAAAAATTAAAACAATACTACCAAAAGATCCAAAACAAAATATACTCAGATATCATCCTTGCCCACTATCCACAAGAACAATCCTCAGACTCAAGGTCCGTAACGCCACCCATAATTATCCCACTCTTAAACATCTACACAACAGAATGCAACCCCGAAAATGATATCCTTACATCCTCAAACACAATTCAAATAGATAACAATCAAGCACATCTATACGAAGAAAACGGCCGACATCTACACACCATACCCATTACCCGGCTCCAATGGTTATGGAACCAATATCATACAAAATTACAATCCCCTACAAACATTGAACCAACAACCCAACCCTTTGAAACCGAACTAATATGGCTTTACCAAAGATATAAATATCGAATACCAAAAACTGACCCCCTCAAAAATGCGCAATACACAATATCCACCCCCATTTTAGACTCACTAATATCATCCTTTAACATTGAACACTCATACTTTTCCTCCCCGATCACATGTCCTACCAAACTAAATAAATTCTACTCACCATACGAAAGAGACAAAATATTTGGATCCCTAGGCAAGGCCTTTGAACACAAATGGATCGGAAATGGAATAGCTCACCCCCACAACGAGAAAGACATAGAACAAGCCATACATTGGGCTAGACTTGCCGCCAAACACGATCCAAATAACACAAAAACAATCATCGTCACACCGAACAACAATTGGTACCAAAACAACAACCAACATTCAAACCCATTCCCAGATTCCCACATCATTGCATTATTCGAAGCAGACACAATACCATACGAAGAACCTAATATCCCACCCGAGCTAAAAAAACCCCGAATAGAGCCATCTACATTACAAATACTATGCGTCCATCATCAAAATCAAAACCTGGGCTCTCTAGAACAACTTGCGGAACTTACCTCCATAACAGACAATCTAGACATACAACGACCATACACAAAACCGGCCCCACCAACACCCATACAAACCCCCGTAAACAAAAGTAAAAAATGGTCAAAATTAAACTATGACAACAACACATTAAACTACTCCGTCATACCTCCCCCTCTCCCAGACTACCCAACTCATACCACACCAAAATTTAACCCCGCATATAGTTATTACACCGACGGCTCCTTTAAACCACCGGAACAAATTAGCCCGGGCTCTTGGCGAAGAGAAAAAGCTGGCTATGGCATATACAATTCTACCAAAGAAATTAAACTAGCCAAAAGACTCCATGGACTACAAAATATCCTCAGAGCAGAACTCATGGCCATTCACAAAACACTACAAATCATCACAACAAAATACAAAAATGAACCTGCACATATATTCACCGATTGTATAAATGCACTCTACCTACTAAACACTCAAATAACACACCCAACCCTTCACAACAGTCACCCCGACCAAACCATACTAACATCAATGGTACAAATGTTACAAAAACGTACACAAATCACAACCCTTCACAAAGTCAGAGCCCATGCCAACATTGATGGCAACGAACAAGCAGACAAACTTGCAAAAGAAGGCCGAGAAAAAACACACAAAAACGCCAAAGACCCTCACGAACACGCTCATGCCACCCCATACTACTTTCAAAAAGAAGATTGGCCTTCCAAAGAAGATACCCCCGACAAAGGCCCAATTAGATTTCTGGGCAAATATCTCAAAAAACAAGACCTCTACAACAACCAGGATACAATCTCAGAAAATATTCCTAACATAGAAAAATGGACTAACAATAACGACATAGACAATGAACTCTCTACAAACTTTTGGAAAAATCCCATCATCTCAGACTCACAAATAACGTGCCTCATCAAATTCCGTACGGGTCAGTACATGGGAAACGCTCGCAAACAACTCTTCTTTGGAATAGAAAGATTCCCATCCATAACATGCCCCATATGCCCCTCAACAGACCCCGACACATGGCTTCATGTGCTACTCAAATGCCAAAACCACCACATACACTCCCTAATTGTTAAAAGACATAACAAAGCGGTATGGGAAGTCCGAAAACTAATCACCTCCTACAATAAATCGAGATGTTTCATACTTATGAACGCCGGCACTTTTAATAGCAATCCACAAGAAAACACGGTCCCCCCATGGCTACTTCCATGCTCATGTATGACCCAAAGATGTCATTGCAACGCTAGGCTCAAACCGGACATTCTTTGTGTCAAAGGTTTACCATACAACGACCCACCACCCGAGAACATCAACCAAGACTACACCATTCAATTCATCGAATTTACATATTGCAACGATAGATTCTCCCCGGAAACAATACAAAACAAAATAGATAAATACCAACCCCTCATAGACGACATCATTGCCCTCGGCTGGAATGTGGACCCCCTTATTGTTATCACATCCGGCGCTCGTGCCACCACCTTTATCCCATCTATGAAAACTCTCGAAGATACCTTCAAGATACCCATTGATACAATTAAAACTACCTTTAAAAATATCAACACCATCGCTATTCAACATGCCATGTCTATTTTACTGCATAAACGCAAAATCGAAAACAACCAAGTCCTCCCTGATAGGCAAGACCCCCCTTAGGAACTTCGCCACTCTGTCTCTTCCTAATTGGCTGCCTGTTTGGTTTTGTTTTTTTGTTTTTTTTTTTTGTTAGTTTGGTCGTGGTTGGTTGGTTTCTGGCTACTCGTTACATAGTGTCTACCCTCGAAAGGGGGAAGTAGTTCCAGTTCGCTAATTCCTTGTCCGGTGGGCATGGTCTTAGCAATGGAACGAACAGACACTTTATTCACGCCGGTTCCCTTCGGGAACCGGCATTCTTCTTCTTCTTCTTCATAGAGACCTTTGTCTCTAGAGATAATGGAATTTCTCTCAAGTAATTCACTTGTTGTTGGGGAGCTACTAGGGTGGAGATTTGATCAAATTTGATGAGCTTCTGGATTCTGCACTCTTTACATTATTGGGCGATCGCCGGTTTCGAAGACTTCTACAAATCCTATAATCTTTCATGTAATTGAAGTTTGGGATAGTTTTAAAATTGTTTCCACTATGTGAGTCGACTCCTCTTATATAGACCTATCAATAGATCACATACGTTTAAATCTTGGTATTCCTTCTTTTGGACCAATCTCACAATGTAATTTTTTTGTTGTTGATAATCATCATGGTTGGAGAGAATTTTGTCGCTCTTGTTCTTTTTGGTGTGTGCTTGGTGTTGTTGGAGGAATCTGCCAAGGTGGCCGACATTGAGATTAGCTTCAATGAAGCTTTTATCCCTAGGAGGCATGAGCTGGTAGTTGTAAAGGTGTATAAACATAAGTAGGGCTTTATTGTTGAGTTACATTTTGTTTTTGACTGCGAGAATGTGTATCATGGTTCAGATATCAATCTGTTGCATCTTGTTGTTAGATACTAGATTTTGTGTTCCCTTTGTCATTATATCATGCCGTAAGGTAGTTTTTTTTGCGTAGTTACATTTTCTTAAAAAAAAATTGTATCATTGGATCTTGTGTCATATATCAATTTTACTCTTTTTGAATTAATTTATTTTGCATCATTGTATCTTGTTGGTCATGCATTAATAATATTCTAATGTTTATTTCCAATGGTTTTTAAGATTTAATAGAAATACTATATTACGGGTGTATCTTTGACTCTTCCAATTCTCAATGAAAGGTTCCTCATGATCTTATCCCTTAAAGATTGATTTTTGTTTAAAGGATTTTAAGGTTTATCAATTATCAATGTCTTATATGAAAAAACTCTTTGAATTTGCTATTACTCATATATCTATTGGAGATGTTTTATTCAACTCAACACCTCATGTTTGTAAAGTAAATGGTTGATTATCATTTAATTCACTTATATTCAAGGATTAGTACTTGGAAATTTCTAATCAATTACGAGGTAGAGCCTCTTTATATGGATTAGATGAAAGTACAAGACCAATTGGATTGCAGCTAAATTAACTAACACATATATCATATGGGCAACTCATATTAATTCCATCAACACAAAGTTCATGGTCCATATAGTTTCAGGCACATCAACATAAAATGGATATGAACCGTATCCAATTTATCTTGATGTGCTTGAAAATGGGCTTTTCCATTGAATGTTGTTGCTTAACAATATTGGCATGGAAGTTACTTCCAAGGAGGAAAAATTGACAAATAAGGTACTTGGAGGTATTTCAAACTTTATTTCTTTCGTGGTTCGAATCCGTGGATGTTAATGATCAATATACTCAACCTGTTGGACGACCAACTACTCAATCATATTTGATTTTTCATTTCATTTGATTTCATTCAGTTTAATTTCATCAACTTTATATTGTATGTTATATATTTAACATTATGTTTTGGTTTTTATAAACCACAATTGAGTTTATTATCTGTGGGTTTTCATCAATGTAGATGGAATCATAAAATTCTAAATATGACAAGGAATGAGGTGGAGAATCATAAGAAAACAAAGATTCCTTTGTATACAATTTGGAATGATATTGATTACATAGAGTACAAAAACATTACAATAGATCCTGTAGAATTTCCACTAAAGAGATTGCTTCTTTTGTAAATGAATTGCATGCAATTAGACAACAATATGTCATCATTGTAGATCCAGATAATTTTTTTGAGATTTTTGAGTTGAAAAAGATTTGTTGTAGAATAAATTATTGCTTTACTTTGTTCATTTTATTACATTAAAGTTTTTTATTTTAAAAATTGCTATTTCTTACAAGGGTAATGGTACATATTTACTTGATCTTCAAGCTAAAATTTTCTTGAAGAAGCAAAATATGGAGAACTATCCAATTCAAGGGTGGTTGGATCAGGTTTATTTCCGTGACACTCTTCATCCTAGGAAGACTCAATCACTTTATGTCCTTTCCTGGATTAACCCTTAGCAACAATGGTCACTTTGAGGTGACCAAGTTTTGGAAGTGTACGATCATTGATACCCGGCCTAACGTCAATCCAACCAATTAAATCCAAATCTGGAAAGTGCACCAAGAGATCAAGTTGCGAAGCTTTGTGGACCAACAAGCATCACAAACATCCACATTGATGACATGAGTGAAGTGCACAAGAGTATGCAGTGGAGCATCCGGAACAACATTTGTTGTGTTTTCATTCAATTTGTGTAGTGGTTGAAGCTTTTTTTTAAAGCCATGTGGGTGATCTTTCCATTTTAAACTCCATGTCGTCCTTGCGGCTATGATTCTTGTGATGCTCACATGTCTAAATACAGTTCCCTACATAAAATTTGTTGTTCCCAATGCTTAGAGCATTCGTCACCAAGGTGTATCATGCCCCACCTTCAGATATCTTTAGTATCTCTATTGAGTCGTATGGCCCGAATTGTCTACCATCAATTAACACAATTGTTGGCCCTTTCCACCAAATTTGGATCATGCAAGTTTGTTAAGCACGTTGCTCAAAAATGCACATTCGGTTATCCTTGTCGCGTGTCGCATGGCCCATGCGCCATGCAAACTCTAAATTTCTCATATTTCAAGGTCTTTGCGCCATTTTGGGCCTTTTTATCCTTCAAGGGTTAAAATGAACGAGCTAACAAAATTTTGTGTAAGTACATCATGTATTTTCAATGGAATGATTTTTGATGATCTCACGACTTACTATTTACAATGTCATGATGAATCAAACGGCACAAAATAAGATGTTCTTGGATTCAAAATTAATTATGGTGAAGGATATGAAGGTCTTGATTGTAGAATAGTGGATATGATGGTGAAACAATATGATAGTACACTGGAGTATGTTGTTAATAATCTTTAAGTTTTTGCAAAGTCTATTTCTAACAACAAAACCATGACAATGGTACGCAACAAAAGACTCTTTGTTCTTTCTTGATCTACATTTATTGATTCAAGAGCGTGTATTGCATGTTGCACATGGAGTTAGTTTCAATGATTTTTGCATACTCTATTTGTCACAGTATTGGACTCTCGTCTTTATTGAAATCCTATGATTGGAGCGAATATATGTGGATTCAATGATGAAACAAGTGAAGACACATGCAATTGGTGGACTCACACTAGAGCGTTTCATCTGTATTTTCAAGCTTGCAACAACAATAACAATAGCCCAAAGGAGCTTATTGTTTGGGAGTTTGTCACTATTTTAGCTCAAAAAGCTTTGGCATTGAGGTATTGATTGGTTCTTATCTTTTATACTTCAAATTATGAGGTTCACATGATCGGCTATCCAATTGTAAGAACTTGTTCATTGCTTTCCCATTGCATTCTAACACTTTAAATTTAAGTTATCAATTTTTGACCAATAACAATATTTTAGTGTCTCTTGTGATTCATGCAAATACCACTTCAATTGGAGCATATTTTTCCAGAGGTAAATCGTATGATATTTTTGATTCGATAGCATGGATTGAAAGACTACAGTGCTTGAAGTAGATAAAACAACTCATTTCTTCCCTGCGTTGGGTAAATCAGCAGACTTTAAGTTCAGTTGGTGTCAATTTTTAGCACTACACAAAGTCTAAATTCATTATTTTAAAGTTAAGCATGATAATAGTACATTGCACGTAAATTTTTAGAGGTAAAAAGAAGGAGTAGCAGATTCTAAACAATTGTGCAAGAAGTGGAGGTTCAAAAATTTACGTTAGATATTTTAATGAACTTATATGTTTTAGAATGATAATCCGAATGGTCAATAAGAAGTTTTACACTACATATTGTTGTGGAAAAAATAGAATGTAAAAGATACGAAGATCCCTAAGTTTTATGTGGAAAAGAAGAAGTTTTTTTGGTACCTTGCTCGACAATGTCTGACAATTTGTGAAAATGTTTGATTTGGGTCAATATGCTATTTTTCACTTCAGAAAAGATATATTTTTTGGCAATAGAAAAGGAAATATTAGTACTTGCATTTACTAAAAATATCACATCCAGTAAATATTCTTACCAAAAGTTTGTGGAGTTGCGCGACGTGCTTGCTCTTGAGTCATTTCTCTTTAAGATGACATCACTTTTTCATTAATGTGGGGTCTAAAATAAATTGTACTCACAGAAAGATTTTAGTAATGTCCATCTACGATATAAATTTCAAAGAAGAATGTTATAATTTAACACTATAGGAGCTTGCCCAAACCTTTTAGAGTCCCATGAGGAGACTCTTGGAAATTTGGGGGTTAAAAATGCATCCAATTCTTATAAGGTTTTGATAGGCCTCATATGGCAAAAGTATATCCTATGAATTTGATGTAAAAAATAGAATGTAACAAATATGAAGATCTTCATATTTAACCCCTAAAGTTTTTGGCCATAAAATCCCAAATTCTGCCTCAATTCTGCCCTGTTTTAGTTCAAGGTAGAATTATGCAAATTCGAACGTATTTTAAAGAATCTAACCGTAGGATCTAGTACCTAACTTGTACATGTATGTGTACACAGAATTTTAGATTGTAACTCCTCACCGTTTGGAAGATCATAAGGTTTGAACTTGAGAGAAAAGTTTTTTTTGGTACTGCCCGGCAGGGACAGCCACCCTTCGGAGAGTGAAACAGCCAATTTTTTGAGATCGTGTGGTTGGAGGCTCTTCAGTTTTGGATTCTAAAGTGAGTTGGGAGTATGCTCAAAAAAATTGAAGACAATACAACACACAGAAGCATTGGAAAACCACAATTCCAGTGACGGGAGTCAAATGAAATGCATATACACTGGCTCTTTTTCCACACTACAAATGGCTAAGAAGATCATCTATTTTTTGAAATCCGAACGGTGTATACATGCATTTGTATGGAAAAGAAATTGTAGAGGAAAGAAATCCAAAAAATAAATAAATCCAAAATAGATATGAATTTTACAGCATATACTGTGGTTTAGGAGGAGAAAATGGTGAAGGAAAAATGGGTGACGAAGGTGACCCAATCACTGTTGATCTGCCTGAAAGTTTTTATAAAACTAGGAACTTTGACTGAATATATCTCAAGATCCGTACGGTAAAAATTTACAAAACTTGGTACATATACTAATTGGATGGCTCTAAACAAGATCCTACGGTTGGATTTTTCAAAATCAAGTTTTAAAAAAAATTGTGAAACGATTTCAGAAAGGATCATTTGGAAGTCACTGTAGACTGTCACAGATTTGGTACACCACTCCCATTGGCCACAAACCTGCCCCAGCTGCCCTGAATTGAATTTTGATCTTTAAACACGAATTATTTCTTAACTACGGGCCTAATGAAAGTAAAATTTGGTCTTGTTAGGAAGATATGACAATTTCCCATGCTGTGCCAAAGTTACAGCCACATCCGGTAAAATTTGACTCATAGGGAGCCTGACCGGACCCTAAATCATACCAAAACTGTTGAGTTGATGCTTTAGGGGTTAAGTGCAACAGAAATGTCCCGAGGGGACCCTTGGGCTAGAAATGCATCCGGTTCTTATGTCAGTTAGTTTGTCTGTGAATTGGCAAGTAATTTTTTAATAAACCCCTTATGGCAAAACTACATCTTGTGAATTTGAAGGATTAAGGTGTGTAGATTACTATGATGATGTAAGGTAAGCCCCCCATAACCAACAAAAACCCATAGCCATCGCCTATAAAATTGGGGTGTATCCAACCCTTTTCCATCCCATCACCACCAACTGAGCTCCAAATGGAGGTTTGCTATTAGTCAAGATCCTTACTTTTGGTCGTTGGTTATGGGGGGTACCTACTGCTCGCCACCTACTAAACATGGCTCCTCAGTTTGAAAATTCATAACTAATTCAGTTTTCATGGAAAAAATATGAAATCACTTGGGTTGGAATTGTAATTCTATTGGCTATCATTGAAAAATAATAGTATAATTATCTCCTCTCTCCATATATGCACATTCCTTAACTTGTTGGTTTTAGGGGCTTACCTTATGTGCTTTTGCGTGTGAGATGACTATATAACATACCAAATAATGGCAATTTATACCAAAGTTTGTTACTGTTTTGTATTCTTGTTGGTTGTGTCATACCATCATCTTGAAAGTGTGACCACTGAGAGGAAGAAACAATATTGCCCAGCTCCCACACATAAACAATAGAGTCAATGCCATAAATAAGTAACCACACTGTGCTACCTTTTACCTTTCGAAGAAGTCCCCTCTAAAACAGATAGAAACCATTCAATGCACCAACATGTACAACCCCTCAAGATCTCATCACCTTGGAGGGGCTCCCTCGTCTGCTCCTCCAACACAACAACAATAAGGTAAGCCCCCTAAAACCGACAAGTTAAGGAATATATGGAGAGAGGATATAATTATACTAATATTTTTCAGTCATAGCGAATTGAATTACAATTCCAATCCAAGTGATTTCATATTTTTTTGATGAAAATTGAATTAGTTATGAATTTTTGAACTGTGCAGCCATGTTTAGTGGGTGGCCAGCGTAGATACCCCCCATAACCAACGACCAAAAGTAAGGGTTTTGACTAATAGCAAACCTCCATTTGGAACTGAGTTGGTGGTAATGGGATAGAAGAGGGTTGGATATACCCCAATTTTATAGGCGTTGGCTGTGGGTTTTTGTTGGTTATGAAGAGGCATACCTTATCACCAAAAAAAAACACAAAATCAACATCCTTTCCCTGAAGTTCTGAAATTCCAATCCATCCGTGTAGAGAAGGACGGATCGGTTGCTGTGAAGGAGAAAGAGAGTCAATGCTATCAAAAAGTAATAAGAAAAGCTACACTGTGCTACCTCTTTACTTTAATTCCTAAATTTCTTTGACAATTTCACTCCAAAAACACTTCAAAAATGCTCGTTTTAGTGCAATGAGTAAGGACAAAACAAAAAACATTTACTTCTAGTTTTAACCGTGGGATCTCAATTAAGACTTATCAAGTAACTTACATTAAAATTTTCATAAAGTTTGACCTTACGGATTGTAATATTATAGTGTTTGAAGTAGTGAATAGGGTCTATTTTCTTCCCTACGTTTAGTGGATTACTTCACTTGGTGTCAAATTTTTGCACTACACAAGGTCTAAATTCATTACCATCATGTTAAGCATGATGTTAGCTCATGCATTCCAATTTTTAGAGGTAGAAAAAGGATGTAGCATATTAAAAAAAATTGTGGAAGGAGTGGAGGTTCAAAAATTGTCAACTTGCCTTATATAATTTTTGTGAGCTTAGTATGTTTTAGAATGAGAATCCGAATGGTCAATAAGAAGGTTTACACCACATAATGCTCCGGGAAAAATAAAAAGTAGAAAATATGATGATCTCAACTTCGTTTTATGTGAAAAAGAAGAAGTTTTTTTGGTACGTACAATGTACGACAACGTACGAAAATGTGTGAAAATGTTTGACCCAGATTTACATGCCTTTTTCCACTAAAGACAAGAGATTTTTGTTGACCATACGAAAGGAAATAATATTATTAGCTAGAACTGGAAATCTCACATTCAATAGAGTTTCCTAGCAAAAGTTTTTGGAGTTGCCCGACCTACCCGCTCTCCCCAATTAAACTTCAAAACCCTAATTTTTTTTCATGAAATATCGGATTTAGGAAAAAACTGGACTCACAGAAAGCTTTCAGTATTGTTCATCTACATTAAAAATTTCAAAGAAAACTATCATAGGAACCTGCCCAAACCTTCTAATGCCCCCCGACGGGACTCTTGGAAATTTAGGGGTTAAGGAAAAAACCCTCATAAACAGATAGAAACCAAATCTCCAAAAAAGCACTCTCTCGGACCCACACCTCAAAAACAATCTTCAATTCACGTACATGTGAAGCCCCAAAATCTACAAGAGCCCAAGATCCCATCGCCTCGGAGGGGGCTCCGACCTCGTATGCTCCTCCAACACTACAACAATATCACCAAAACTTCTCCTTTCAGTCCATCCGTGAAGAGAAGGACGGATTTGTTTGCTTTGCCGTGAAGAGTAGGAAGGATTGCTTGCTGTGAAGAGAGGGAAACAATTCCTTGCTGAGAAGTGAGGAATTGCTTGCTGAGAACGGAGGAATTGCTTGCTGTGAAGAGAGGGAAAAAATTTCTTGCTGAGAAGTGAGGAATTGCTTGCTGAGAACGGAGGAATTGCTTGCTGTGAAGCGAGGGATTGGTTGCTGTGAAGAGAAAAATTGGTTGTTGTGAAGAGAAGGAGGGATAGTTTGCAGCCGATGGCGATGGCGCACACGCAGGCGCTCCGCGCGTCGTCGTCGGTTCTGTTTGGGGCACATTTACACGGGGAGATGATTGGGAGCAGAGCTGCTGCCGCGCTCTCGTTCCGGGCGAGGAGGCAGGGTAGGGGGATGGTGGTGCGGGCGGAGGTCGGGGCAGTGGGGTTGGAGAAGGGCAGCAACGGGGCAACTCCGTTGGTGAAGACTCCGGCCGCAGCTGAGGCAGCATCGGCGCGGCAGCAGTCGATGGAGGTGGACGCCGTGACGGAGGCGGAGCTGAAGGAGAATGGGTTTCGGAGCACGCGGAGGACCAAGCTCATCTGCACCATCGGCCCCGCGACGTGCGCGCCCGAGCAGCTGGAGGCGCTGGCCATGGGCGGCATGAATGTGGCGCGCCTCAACATGTGCCATGGCACGCGCGAGTGGCACACGGAGGTCATCCGCAACGTGCGCAGCTTGAACTCCGAGAAGGGGTACTCTGTCGCCATCATGATGGACACCGAGGGCAGCGAAATCCATATCGGCGACTTCGATGGCGCTCCCTCCGTCAAAGCCGAGGTTTGTCTCTTCCATCGCTTCAAAAGTTAGGGTTAGACGACGAAGCTTCCTCAGTTTTTGTGATGTTGTTCTCAGCACAAATGGCGAGATTATTGTGGTTTTTTCTGTGAGAAAAGCTGTTGGTTGAATTCCTGTTGTTGAATTGGCTGGATTGTTTGTGCTCAGGATGGTGAGGATTGGATCTTCACCGTGCGCAAGCTCGACACTCTTCCAGAGCGCACCACAATTGTAAACTACGATGGATTCGCTGAAGGTAACCTTCATTCTTTATTGGATAATTGGATGAGTCGGAGAAAGTGAAGGTGAAATTGAGCATGAGACCTGTGTTTGCAGATGTAAGAGTTGGGGATGAGTTGGTGGTGGACGGAGGAATGGTCCGGTTTGATGTAATCGAGAAGGTCGGTCCTGACGTGAAGTGCAAGTGCACTGATCCTGGTCTGCTGCTTCCTCGTGCGAATCTCACTTTCTGGAGGGAAGGGCGGTTGGTTCGAGAGCGCAACGCCATGCTTCCCACCATCTCACCCAAGGTGAAACAGACCGTCTTGAATTTTACAGATCACACACTTTGGATGGGGTTTCTGATGTGACTAACTACAGTTTTGGAGGTTTTGAGGAATGTTGTGGCGCTGAAAGGAGTCTTGGCTTTTCTTTCTCTGCAGGATTGGATTGACATCGACTTTGGAATTGCAGAAGAGGTGGATTTCATTGCCGTCTCCTTTGTAAGGACAGGTGAGGTGATCAAGCATCTCAAGAGCTACATTCAAGCGAGATCACCCGACGGGTACGAGCAACCAGCCCTATCTATAGTTCCGACCTTTGATCTCATCTTTCTGTGCAGGGATTCAAACGTCTTGTGATTGTTGTCCCACATGTCTTTGTTGGTTTCCTGACTCACTGGATCCTTGAACAGGTCAATTGGAGTGTTTGCGAAGATTGAGAGCAGCGACTCATTGAAGAACCTGGAGGACATCATTCGCGTCTCAGATGGCGCCATGGTGGCTCGTGGTGATCTGGGCGCTCAGATTCCACTGGAGCAAGTGCCTTCTGTACAGCAGGCGATTGTGAATTTGTGCAGGGAACTGAACAAGCCAGTCATTGTGGCGTCGCAGCTCCTGGAGTCCATGATTGAGTTTCCCACTCCCACGCGAGCAGAGGTCAGAACACCACATCCTGAAACCCTCTCTGAAAAATCTGGACCATTCTCTAAAACCTATTGGCTTCTCATTGTGCTACAGGTGGCTGATGTGTCTGAGGCTGTGAGGCAACGAGCGGATGCGTTGATGTTATCAGGGGAGTCTGCCATGGGTCTGTTCCCGGAGAAGGCGCTCAGTGTGCTGCGCACGGTCAGTCTGCGCATGGAGTCGTGGTGTCGCGAGAACAAGCAGCACGCATCGGATCGTCTCCCGGAACTCTCCCCCGCGCTTCATGACCGCATCTCAGAGAATATCTGTAACTCCGCTGCTCAGATGGGTAAGTGACCTCTCACACTAGGTGAAATAACTTCCCCATACAACACATTTTTAGAGAATTGGGCTTGTGTGACTCCCATTATCATCAAACGTTCTATATAATGGGAGAATGATAACTCAAGATAACTTGCACTTATATGAAGTAACTCACTCTCATCAAAGAATCCATGCCCTGAAAGCTGTTGTGACTACTGTGACTCCCCCTATAGTATCAGTGGGTAAGATGAGTAGTTTCTCCTCTACAATCTCATGCCAACATCTTCGTGGATGCTCCGAATTGGCAGCCAACAGGCTGGAAGTGGACGCCATCTTCGTGTACACTAGGCGCGGCTACATGGCGTCGCTCCTGTCGCGGTGCCGCCCGGACTGCCCCATCTTCGCGTTCACGGACACCAAGACGGTGCGGCAGCGGCTGAACCTGCAGTGGGGACTCATCCCGTTCCGCCTGGACTTCTCCGGCGACATGGAGAGCAACCTGCGCCGGACGTTCGCGCTGCTCAAGGCGCGCGGCATGATGAAAAAGGGCGACCTCATCGTGGCCGTCTCCGACGTCTCCTCCGCGGACATGCTGCAGTCCATCCAGGTCCGCAGAATCCCTTAGTTTGATATCATAGACCGTGGTAGACGCGATTGGGAGAAGTGTATGATGAGAAAGCTTGGGATGAATTGGAGCAGCAGCAGCAGCAGCAGCAGCGATGGCGTTGGGAGGGTGCCCCTTTGGCTGGTTGCCTTTTAGTGCGTGAGGCCGGCTTGATTCATGGCTATACGATGAACCAAGTACCCTAAACCCTAAACCCTTTACCGTAACCCTAGCCTTAACCCTACACACCTGCTTTTGGCTGAGCGAGCAGAAGCGTCGCTTCCTCGTTTCGCATTCTGTCATGATGTTGAAAGGAGGAATGAAGGGTAGCATGTGCTATTTAGGTCCTAGTGGCGTATTTAGTTGCTCTATGCCAACGATTCATGTGGGTCTGAAGGCTCGCGTTACTCTCTCTTGATCATGGTTTGAATGTCACTTAGTGCTGGATTGTTGCTGCTTTGCTTGCAGCTATTGGTTGTACAAGTTCCTTCGATGGTGGTTTGGCATGTCTGTCATGATGTTGATCATGGGTTGAAAGGAGGAATTAAGGGTAGCATGTGCTATTTAGGTTGTAGTGGCGAGTGTAGTTGCACTATGCCAACAAATGCCTGAATATCGACGTTTAGTACTCGCTTGTTGTTGCTTTGGTTGCAGCTATTGGATGTAGAAGTTCCTTTGATGATGGTCAAGCTTGTCAGGGTGGCCTTTGATACATGCCGGTGCAGTTTTGTGTCATGCATGACATGCCTTCTACAACTTTCTACCTTCGAAGTAAGTAAACCACTGAAGTCTACGTTTCCTGTGTTTGTGTGGAATGAACGTTGGATACCCGAGAGCCCATCTGAGAGGAATCCCACCGTTAGAAGCTGCTCGTGCACCATGAGTTCTGTATTGACATGCATGCATGCATGACCATAAGACGCCAATACGACCAGGTTTTCATGTAATCTGCAGCAGAGGCGACAGTCTGGTCCCCCTGATCCAAGTCTTGATACCTCGTGGGACTGTTCAACCGCGTGGGACGATAAGTCACTCGTGTATAATTCAGGGCTTTAGGGCTCAATATACACTGGTGTATACCTTACCGAGGACGCAGACCTGTGTCAGCTTCTGAAGCTTCTCCTTCTGGTCCCATCGGAGAGCTAGCGCCGTTGCTGGTTCTGCCGTGGAGCGCATGATCACCGGTACTTGGATCATGTTGGTCATCGCAATCGACCTCCGTTTGGGTGTCGGTAGCCTAGCAAGACTAGATCTGTGATGAGCATTGCGCAGGCGCTGCATGCGGTTGTTTTTGTTGAGAATAACGCTCTCGTTCATCTGTTCATACGCACCTTCATCCACTATGCCGCTTTCTCATCCATCCTGTCTGTCTGCACATACACCGTTATGTATATATTCACCTCTTAGCTTAATAAATATTGAGGCGCACTAGCGCAGCTCCGTTTGCATCTGTACTGTGAATACATTGTACTTCAACATGGTATCAGAGCTTGGTTAGTAGAGTCACAGTACACAGTGAGAGAGAGTTAAGGAAGAAGTAGTCTGGGTGCACTAGCATCTGACCTTAGAGTAGCATTGCAAAAACGATTGGTGGTGCATTGCACCGACCAGAGCATAGACCAGCACCATGACAGAACACACTGTTATCAAGGAGAGTGAGAAGTTGAGAGGGACAGAGAACTTCCACATATGGAGCCTCAAAATGAAGAGGAATCTAAGGGCTGAGAGTCTTTGGTATATTACTGAAGAAGAGAGGAAGCCAGATACGTTCCCAGTCACTTTAGAAGGCGAGAGTATTTCAGAGGTCATCTTTAACAAGAGAAAAGCCTTAGCTTGTCGACTGATAGCTAACTCTGTGAATGATGATATTGTTGATCTTATCGAAGATCACACAGATCCAGCAGTCATCTGGAAGGCACTCAAGGACCAGTACGCGGCGGGAGACAAGTCTCAAATTCTGATGTTAAGAGCGCAGCTAAACTCGCTGAAGATGGTTGAAGGAGGCTCGGTGGATGAGTTCCTCAAGAAGGCCCGTGAACTACGGAACCGCCTCACCTCCTTGAGAGACAAGATGGAAGACAGCGACCTCAACGACATAGTGCTCAATGGCCTTCCGCTATCATTCGAGAGCATTGTGATGACACTAGCGCAACTTGACCCCGACATATCATTTGCACGTTTGAGTTCCAAGTTGCAGACAGAGCAGAATAGACGAGAGCATCGACTTTAGTTACATGGCGATAAAGAAGCGCTGGCAGTGAGCTTCAACAAGAAGGCGTCGATCAACACACCAAGCCAGCAGCAAAACGGAAGCAACAGAGGACGTGGACGCTGGGGTCGACCACCACCATGGTGGCGCATGCCACCGCCACCGTCCTGGGGACGCGGACTTGGAAGACCACCAGGCAGAGGTCGTGGCTCATCATGGCAACCAGCTACACCGGCACATGCATCTTCAACCAGGGCAGATATTATCTGCTACAACTGTGGCAAAAGCGGTCATATCGCAAGGGACTGCAGACAGACAGTGACACAAGCTTCAGGAGGTACGGATTATGCATATTCAGCTGAAGTTCTTGATGCCTACATGAGTTCTCAGTACTATTATGATCAGGTAGGCTACAATCCGTGGTATCTTGATAGTGGCGCAACATCACATGTTGCATCCGATGTCAACAAGTTTGACTATCCACCTGCTCAAACTAGTTATCACAGTGATGTCAAGACAGGTGGAGGAGAGTCTCATCCCGTGAAGGGAATAGGGACTTCCACCTTGAACACCAGTTCTGGAGAAATAAAATTGGAGAATGTTTGTTACGTGCCTTCGTTGAAGAAAAACTTAGCATCTATAGGTGCCATAACAGATGCAGGTCACAACGTAACGTTCACTAAGACTCAATGTTGGATCTATAAACACAACAACTTAGTTGCCACAGGTTGCCGAGATTGTACAAATGGACTATATTATTTACAGGAAGTATCTCCGGAAGTTCTTTTGACAGAAAGCAGCGACACTGCAGAGATATGGCATCGGAGACTTGGACACATCAGTTACTCTGGGCTCAGCTTCTTGTCACGATCTTTGCATGCTCATGGGCTTCTTGACATCAATGTTGACAAACGTATATGTGCAAGCTGCTTGGCCGGTAAACAACACAGAGAACGATTTCCAAGAAAATCGGAGACCCGTGCCAAGTTTCCAGGCAAACGCATTCACACCGATGTTATGGGACCGATGCCTCAACCGTCATTAGGAGGTTCAAGGTTTATTCTTGTTTTCACCGATGATCACTCGCGCAAGAGCTGGACCTATTTCTTAAAGCAAAAGAGTGAGACTTTTCATATTTTTCGCAACTTTAAAGCAAAACTGGAAGTTGAAACAGGCAGAAGATTGCGCACTCTGAGGTCTGATCGGGGCGGAGAATATCTATCCCAAGACTTTATTGGTTACTGCTCACGGCATGGGATTACACGAGAATTAACGCAGCCAAAAACGCCACAGTAGAACGGTGTAGCGGAAAGGAGAAATCGAACAATTTTGGAGCGAGCACGTAGTATTGCAGCTGATAGCAACCTCCCGACATTTCTTTGGCCTGAAGCAGTCTCAATGGCAACTTATCTTATAAACAAGAGTCCCACAAGATCGAACTTTGGCATCCCTCCGGAAACAAGCTTCACAGGTATGCCAGTAAATCTCCAGTATTTGAATTTTTTTGGTTCCATGGCATATGTACATGTACCTCAGGGAGAGCGTCAAAAGCTTGACAAACGCACTCGCAAGTGCATGTTTGTTGGATATGATGCTGAGTCAAAAGCGTTTAGATTATACGACAATATTAGACGGAAGATAGTTATCAGCAGAGATGTGGTGTTTGATGAAGAACACGTAGGGTACCAACACCTGCAACCTGATTCCTTGTCATCGATAGCTGATTTTAGCTTTGTCACACCACTTTCACGTGCAAGCGACGTGACACACGATAGAAACTCTCCAAACTTAGAACCTCGCATGCCTCAGGAATTAAGCCAGGACCAACCTTTCTCAAATGACACCAGTAGTCACGTTCATGGTACACCACTTTCCGTAACTTCAGCTAGTGACAACCGCACTTATTTTAAAGAAATGGAGCACCTTTCGGAAGCCCACTCCGATACCTGCAACGAAAGCCACGGGGATCAGGGACAAGAAGCACGGCTACAATGCCACACTGACCAACTAGTGCAAGAGAAGTCGCACGAACTGCGGGAGCTAGGTAGGCACCAACCGCCTCAGCCTGTGATGCTTCATCTGCCACAACACTCCATCTCATCATCTGAGACCTTAAATCATAGCGGATATCAACAACAACAAGGGGTATCTCTAAAGATATCAATATCACCAGCATCTACAGATTGCTCGTAGCCATCAGGGTCTCTACCAAGTAGGGAGGCAAGTAATGAAGCAACTAGTACATCAGGAAGGCGTTACCCAGCTCGCGACAAGAGACCATCGCAGCGTCTACATGATTTTTGGACATTGAGTACTGAATCAAGAGAAGAACCTTCCAACTTCACTAATGCTATCAAGCATGAAGGGTGGCAACAAGCTATCAATAGTGAAGTAAGCTCGATATTACGCAACAACACCTGGGAAGTTATAGAAAGACCTCAAGATTGCATGCCCATTACTGCCAAATGGCTCTTCAAGATTAAACAAAATGGTGACAACAATAAACTTAAAGCAAGAATAGTGGCAAGAGGGTTTCAGCAACGTGCTCGAATTGACTATGACGACATCTTTGCTCCGGTAGTCAGGTGGAGCACAATCCGAATTATGTTAGCCTTAGCTGCACAAAACAATTGGGATCTTCACCAGCTCGATGTGAAAACAGCCTTCCTGAATGGTGTGCTCAATGAAGATGTCTTGATGGAAATACCTGAAGGCTTCCCCAATGCAGGGGATCCAACAAAAGTCTGTAGGGTCAAATGAGCGTTGTACGCGCTGAAGCAAGCGCCGCGAGCTTGGTATTCCAGAATCGACACGTGGCTCACCAAGCAAGGCTATATCCGCAGCAAGTACGATCCGAACCTTTACTTTGCGACGACAGAAGGGAAGCGTGTGTTCATTCTATTGTACGTTGACGATTTGTTAATAACGGGCGATGACAAGAACCGGATTGCAGCTCTTAAAGACGCTTTAAAACGAGAGTTTGAGATGACTGATATGGGCAATGCTAGTATATACCTCGGAGCAGAGATACGTAAGCTGCGGGATGGCATATTGTTGACCCAGACTGCATACATTCGGAAACTCCTCCATCGGTTCGGAATGACAAATTGTAATTCAAGCCAGCTTCCCATGGATCCCCATATCACTCTTCAGAAATCCATCGGAACAGAAGTAGTCAACGCTGAATTATATAGATCCATAGTTGGAAGCTTAATATATCTTATGAATACACGTCCAGATATTAGCTATTCAGTTGGGTGCGTAGCTCGATACATGGACACGCCGGAGCTGGAACATCTTCATGCAGCAAAACGTATTCTCAGATACATTAAGGGCACAATGCACTATGGATTATTTTTACCTTCATCTAGCTCCGACACTTATCATGCCTATGCCGATGCAGATTGGGGTAGAGATATAGACACCCGCCGCTCAACATCAGGCATACTACACAAGCTCGGAGCATCATGCATTTTTTGGACTAGCAAATTGCAGCCAACAGTCTCTCTGTCTACGACAGAAGCTGAATATCGAGTACTTACGGATGCATCCAAAGATATAATCTACTTCCGTAACCTTCTTGAAGAATTGGGAATTGCAATACCTGGGGCCACATGTCTGTTAAGCGACAACCAGTCCAGTATCAAGTTAGTAAGAACCCAATCCTACATACACAAACTAAGCACATCGGAATTCAAGCTCATTTTGTAAGAGAAGCCACTCAAAACGGACAAGTAAAGGTTCACTACACTCCAACTCAAGACCAGCAGGCCGACTTCCTAACGAAGCCACTACCGTTTAGCAAGTTCAGTCTGGACATATACAACGCTGGTATCATTGAACTATCTACCGCAACCTAGAACTCTGAACTTCAACATCCTTACGATACTGAAATCAAACGTCGCACGAAATGAAGTCGAGAGCGAGGGAGGCTGTTGAGAATAACGCTCTCGTTCATCTGTTCATACACACCTTCATCCACTATGCCGCTTTCTCATCCATCCTGTCTGTCTGCACAGACATCGTTATGTATATATTCACCTCTTAGCTTAATAAATATTGAGGCGCACTAGCGCAGCTCCGTTTGCATCTGTACTGTGAATACATTGTACTTCAACAGTTTTCACTCCAAAAATCCGAAGCGCCTGCGCAATGCAACCGCAGCGCCTGCACAAAGATCATTGGACTGTGGCGGAACCAAAATAGTTCACAGCCTCGTTTAAAAGTAGGAACTCCACACAGGAATTTCCACACATGTAATCAACATAAAGGTGTTTTCACTCCAAAAATCCCATGGGCAAAAAAAATTTCCTCAATCCTTGGGAGGGTGTCAGTTGGCAGCTATGAAACTTTTCTCACATCTACCCCATGGTGGTTAATCTTTAATATCTTTTGTTTTATAAGTCCACTGGACTTGAAATTTGGTATGCATATTTTCAACATAAAGGTGATGTTGTCCCTAAAATTTCAGGATAAAATTAAAAAAAATGCAGCCCTGTGGAGGGTGTCAAAGTTGGCAGCAGTGTGGGACACCGTCCGTGGAATTGCCCAAACACCAATTTGAATGTCACCCTATTGTACAGTTTGAAGGCCAAGGCCCCTCGAATGGGGCGTCATACTACGTAAAGCCCAAAGGATTTTTCTACACAAATTTGACATGTAGAGGCAGTATTGTAGGCCTTCCACTCAAGTACCGCGTGCCTCAGGGGTGGGAGACCTAGGAACGTGGTTGTAACGCCGGGGAACTTTGGGAGCAGAGCCTCATGCCGTGTGAGGCCTAACAAATGTCCATTCAAAAAAATCATGTGGGCTTTATGTCAATAGTGAGGTTTGTAGGAGGCGAATCCGGAGAGTGGCTTTTTTGAATCGGGGACTGTGGGTTGGTGTTGGGAAGGAAGATTGGCAAGGGAGGCCAAGGCCAAATCTATAAAGTAGGATTTTCTTCCTTTGAATGCAATTCGGATGTAGAATATGCTCCGTCGATTTTGAAGGTGTTTACCCTGTAGTGCCAAGCATGACCACCGAGACCTAGGGGATTCTATGAACATGATAGATTCTGCAGAATATCATATACACATTAGATACATATCATTGCAACACTAATTCACCAAAATTACTTATGTAGGGGTTGTAGTAGTCAGATTTGGCATCTAGGAGTTGCATGTGATCCCCAATTTGAGGATAGGCAAAGCTTATTTGTAGAGGGATAGAGAGAGATTTGCCCAAAATAATGCCAATATACCCTTTTTGGGCCTCCTCGGCAATAAAGGATTAAGGGCCTCTTTACATTAGAAACGAGAAGCCTCCGGCCAAACTCCACTTGGGCCATGGCACATTCTTGAGAGGCCAATCCTTGAGAAGCCATGGCCTTTGGGTGTGGTGTAAAGTGAGAGAAGGCCAAAAGCTCCAATGTTGAGCCTTTTCAAAACTCATCTTTAAATATATTAAATGATTGGTTGTGAGTTTTTTGGCCAATGGCCCCCCGGATTTATAGTTAGGCCCACCTCTTGAGGTAGGCCTAACTATAATTCCGGGGGCCCTCATTATTATGCACTTTCGTTGCCACGGAGGACAATAGTGTTGTCCATGTCATTTTCTCCTCTTTCGTCCGTTGGACTGAAAAAATTGGGTGTAAAGTGACATTCTTTGGTCTTCTCGATTTCTACGCTTCCCGTTGGCTGAAATTTCTCTCCTCACGGCCTCTCGCCTCTAGTGTAAAGAGACCCTAAGGCAGGATTTTCCATAGGTGCCTTGCAATTGTAGTGGCCCTTGGCCTTCCTCCACAAAGCTGCACTGACCAATGCTGAAATGTTTGGTACTTGGTTTAATCCAATATTGCATGGGAGGTTGTTGCAGGATGGGAGACTTGCATTTCAAATGGTTTGAATTTGCGGAAGTGGTAGGATGTGAGATTGGAAAACAACGGCAATCACTACCTACCCTTCATCATATGCCAGATGGCAACTATCATGAATGTTGCATGCTTCATATTATTGTGGATATTGAAGATGGGATCAGAGCTCTACATGCGGAGGGCATTTTAAATAGACTTGCATCTAATTTGCTCATTTTCACAACCAAATATGGCGAGCCCATAGAATTGATAACATGATATTAAGTGTAGCTAGAGGAGAAACTTGATCCCATAGAATTGAAACATGATATTAAGTGCTTTGCGATTGATTATTAGTGTTCAATTGGAATTGTGGGCATTGGATTTTGGAGGGCACCGAAGATTTTTACAAGTTTTGAAGAACAAAGTGTATATACAATAGTGGATTTGTTCTCTCCAAAGACGGATATTTATAGTTTTGCAATGACATGCTATGAAGTTTTGACAAGATGTGTATCATTTGAAGAGGGTTGGGATTATGATAGAAGAACATCGATTGATGATGTACTTTGGGGTAGAAGACCAGCATTGCCATGCTATTTACAACCTTGAATGGTGGACTTGATGATTAAGTGTTGGCACATGGACCCTCTCAAAAGACCTATGTTTAAAGTGGATTAAGGTTTTCTAATAGACATTCTTTTTAATGCTCAAAGTTGCAATTACAAGTCCATATTTTTTAAGAAACATGGTTTTTAGAATTAGACGATATAGAATGTGAGGTTTTAATACTTTTCATTAGTGTCTTCATAAAATAAATTACAATGTTTATCTTTGTATGCATTGGATCTAATAAGTGTAAGAGTAACAAATCTTCCACAACAATAGTTATTTAGCAGAGTCAAAACAAGCATACAGTGATTTCCATTTACTAAGAATTTGAAGATGATTTAAAAAAAATAATGGTGAGTATTTATAAGAAAGTGTGGATATCACATTGAGATACATGAGCCTATAGAAGGAGGACAATTGTTTCATTCCCCTTTTTTTCAGTGGAACATGGTCTCCATTGTCATTCTCTTATATTCTTTGCCATTGTTCCTTCCAAAAAATGGGTGTAAGTTCACTTGGTTTGCCACGTCATTTTATTTTACGATCAAATGAGTGAGCATATTTCTCCTTCTATGATTCATGACCATATAGAAATTACTTCCTATAATCCATGTACATAGTCTTGCTCAAGTGTGGACAATATTGACTCTCAAATTCTTTTGGTTTACATAGTGAACACCCATTATAATCTCCAACAGTCCATCATGAGCATAACTTGTACCCTGTTTGATCATGAACATAGAAGTGTGGTTAAAAATTTCATTACCAACCTTATTTTTTTGACAGACCAACCTTATTTTTTTGACAGACCAACCTTATTTTTTTGACAGACCAACCTTATTTTTTCGGGAACTTGTAGTGTCTCATTCTCTTACTAATTGAATGCATACCACTACATTAATGTAGAAAATACGGGGCTACAATACAACACTAATAAATGAGGGGTTAATGGGAAAAAAATTCTTGGTACATCTTTCTTTTTCATGTCCTCCCTACATATAAATAGTGTGCATAGTCCATTTGGGCATGATTGCAACATCGCGTTGCGGCCACAGTAAATTGTCTCATCACAACGACACCTTTTTATTGTTGTGTAGTCCAGACCACAATTTGAAATAAGCTTCCTTGCTTTATACCTCAAGGGTAGTATGTTACTAACGATGTTGCTTCTTTTTGAAGCTATGTTGTCTTCCATACCAAAAAACCAATCGTCCATAGCCACATTTGAAATTTTATTCATTGCTTGCAAACCAAGAGCTTAACTATTGAAATGACGTCTACTTGTCTTTGAACTTGTATAAATTGGCAAAATCAGTATAGCTCCATATATGTCATCCCGGGTAAAAGACCCCTTGTTAGGTTAATCGTAATTCTTTCAGCAGTGATATCCACCAAACTACTTAAAAGGTGTCAACTAAGCAATCTAAGCCCTTTGAAGGAAGATCTAACTGGTGCCAGGTGGCATGGAGATTGTGATAGAGAGTCAGTCTCGGGGTGACATGCAACAGCTTACCTCACGTTGATGTCTGGCTCCGCATCGACGTTGCATGATTCGGCAATGGATGAGGAACTGGATAGGGCCCAAGTTGTTAGCAATGTGTGGGAAGACAGTCCAGTCTTGCACAAGCTATACCATGGAATACTTCCTCCAACTTTTGCTGCTATAGAACGTGTTTGAGTTGGACACCTAATAGCAAGGTTCCATTGGGAGAATGGCCTTCCATTTTAGGTGTGGCCGAATGGGACGAGGCGCATAGTTCCTAGGCCAGAGTAGAGGGCTTCGTTGGTAGGCAAGTACACAAAGACCTAGGTCATATTGGTGTGCAACAGACTCATTCGATGTGGCTCAGCCAATACTACTGGTGGACCGGCATGTATCAGCATGTTGCCACATATATTTCTCAGTGTAAAGTGTGTAATTGGGTTCGATCCAACTTCAACACCTTGTCACCGCAAGTGCAGCCTTTGCCCACTATAGGATTGGGCTACCGTTTGTCGTTGAATTTTGTTGGGCCGCTTGTTGTCACCCCAAGTGGAGCCAAATACGTGTTGGTGATGGTGGAGTATTTCATCAAGTGGAGGAGCTTGTAGCACTACTGCAAAACTCTTTGGAGTTGGCGGCCATGGCAATCCTTAACCATATGTTAGCTCGTTTTGGAGCCCCAGCTGAGGTTTTGGCAGACCATGGACGTGAGTTCCTTGGGGCTTTCAAAGCTATGTGTACCAAGGCTTTGATTGACCACCATACCACTTCTCAATATCATCCAGAAGGGGATGGTTTTGCGGAACATGAAGCAGGGTCTACGGAAGTATGGATTACTTCAAGGTGGTCACCGTGATTGGGATCTGATGATATCATGGATCGCCATGGGGTGCTGCTTTAGCCGATAGGCTTCACAAGCATTGTTCAGTGCGTATCAGATGTTGTATTGATGGGAGCCAATTTTATCGAGTTCCGTTCGGGAAAAGTTGGCTCCGGTTGTAAATTTGGATAATCTAGAGGTGTGGACCCAATGTCTACGGGATTGATCGGAGTTCTTCAAGCGGGCCATCCCTTTGGCCATGGAGAGCTTGTCCATTGCTCAGCACCGTGACACCTTACGGTACGCTTGTATTTGTAGTTGTGCCTACCGACCTCAGCTCTGACGTTTCTCACGGAGGGTTACGTTTATTTGCAGCGTAAGGCGCCCACGACGTTGGACGTCAAGGCAAGGCGTACTATTCTTTGGGTGAAGGATGTATTGCCTTGTGGCATCTTGTTGCTAGGAGGCAAGGATGGCCGGGAGTGTTGGAAGCACTCTAAGAATTGTGTTCCTTGCCATTTACCCATTGATAGCTCCGGGTGATCGCACACTACGAGTCTACGTTTGTACGATTTATTATCCCAGGCACAATTTAAGGTAAGGTACAAGTTTGGGCTCATTTTAGACTACATTATTTCATATTTTGGAGGAAAAAATTAGTAGGTGTAGTCCTACATCTTGCATATATTAAAGATGAAGAACCAAAACATTCATTGCATTAAAAAAAACCCTTAAAATGAGTACAAACATATAATTTTGTGTTGTTTCAATTCAAGATTTACATGTTTGTACTTATTATGTGAACTTATAGATAGCATTTTTATGTTTAAAAGAGCTATGTATGATCTTCTAACCTTTGGCTATTATACCCCATTATTTAGATGGATTAATGATAGCCAATTGACTAAAAATGTAACTAATGTGATTTTCTTGAAGAGTCCCAAAACATGAGCTTAAAGTTAGTTTTAAAAAAAAATTGGAACTAGATACAAGGACTATTAGTGCAAAGGATCCAATTTATTTTTTAACAAAAACAAAACCTTCCTCATGATTTCCTATATCAAAGATTTTACTCCCCATTTTGCTCCCCATCTTTAAGGATTTAGCCTTAAAGATTCTTCATTGTTCATCATTGTACTCAGTTTGTACAATGCGTACTTATTGCACAGTATGGACCAATTACAACCTCCCGTGTGGCTTCTAATTTCAGATCTCCAGCACATGTTGACGTTGCCAGGTGGTGCCTTTTCAGCACGAATCTCTTGTGCGTGACCAAAACATGGAAAAAAACAAAATTCATTATGTCTCTTGCAAGTGATGGCAGGCATGATGGTGCATTTATCCTTCATTCTGTGGCCACGATCTGCCCCAAACCAACAAAGTCACCAGCATTTGGTGGATTCCAAATTTGTATACTTTGTGCTCGTTGTACAAAAATCTCAAATTCGGCCAGGGGTAGACCGAAGTCTACGATCACCCCTCCATTCATCCGGAGTTGGCCGTCGTGCCCTACGGCCTTCCGTGTTTCGTGTGTGGTGAGGAGAAAGGCCTGGCTACCATATTGTTTTGTGATGATTGCTAGCGTGGTCGGCATATGGCTTGACTGACGCCACCTCTTTCGACTCTCCCGTTGGGGGATTGGACTTGCCCTCATTATAGCAGGTCTTCAAGCCACGTTTCACCCAATAAAACTGCTTGAATTCTTTGTGGACTTGTCACTGTGTGGTGCGTTGCCATCCAATTGGAGTTCCTGGTTTTGATTCAGGAATAGGCAACGTGAAGATTGACCTAGAGATTAGCAACAAAGTTGCCTAAGGCAATTAAAGATGGGGCTCACATTGCACCCGACCTACATTCTTTTTGTTACTTCTCCATATGCTTATTGATTTGGCGACAAGCAACGTCTTTGACTAGATGCGTACGGTTGTTGCAACGACAATACCATGGCGTTTAATTTTTTTAATGTTGTTTGGTCCTAGCCGGATAGAAGGTCTCTTTATTTGCTAGGGGGGGCACTTGAGGGGGTACTACGTATACTTGTTTTAGTGTATGTTTTTAATTTATTTGATGTTGGTTAGGATTTTCGATCGGTTGTAGTTATCAATCTTTCTTTACACGACAGCTGTCATGGGACATGGCGTTGAGGGCCTTTCTGTATCTTAGTTTTAGCGTAGATTAGTTTGTTACTAATTAGCAGGTTTAGAGACGTATGGTGGTGCACCGCATTCATCCGTGGATGTTTTCCATCCACTTAGGGTTGTGTGTGTGTCCGTATAGCGCCGCACACGTCCTTCACTTAATGTCTTTATCAAGTCAAGCTTTGTGGGTGAGAGTAGAGAGTAGTGATTGAGAGTTGCTTGTAAGTGGCGGTTTAAGTCATTAATAAAGTCTCAATTCTTTCCATTTCATTTCATACTCGTTGATTCACCCATTATGGTGTGCGTGAGTCGTGACGCTTGACTACTTTTGTGATACACAATACTTTCCTTTAGGGTGTACTACGTATACTTGTTTTAGTGTATGTTTTCCGTTTATTTGATGTTAGTTAGAACTCTCAATTTGTAAATTGTTGTAGTTATCGATCTATCTCTACACCACATTCCACTTTATTCTCTCATGATTTTGAGGTGCCACATTCTTCCTCTACCCTTTGTACCCCTACTTATTGCTCCTCTTTGGCACTTGTGTTTCATTGGTTTATAAGGGTGCCCAAGCTGCCTGACGTTCCCATTTTTGACTTTCAGTGGTACTAGCTTATTAAAAAAGTATTTTTAATAAAAATACCTCCACGAAGCTCTTATCGCGGACAATCTAGTTAAAAAAATTATTAATAAAAGGATTTAAAAAAAAATTAGGAAGCTATCCAAAATCAAAATTGTCCCCTGAAGAGACACTTTGTCCTTTAGGGGTTAAGGGCATTGGTGGAAAATCGCCAACATACTTTTCGACTCGCTATTGTTGTTTTCAGCATTTTAGAAGCTGTTTTAGTGAGTTGTTAACGATGCTTTGAAAGCCATGTTCACATTCAAACACCCTACCCGTTCCGCGAGCCCGTGAAAAAATGGAGGTACAGGCCATAGTGAGGCTTTTATAGAGAGCCCTTGTTTTTGCACTCAATGTTGTTATTCACTTGTTCTTGTCACTCATTGGCCCAAAGAGAATTTCAAGATGGGACTCCAAGGACTGAGGAGCCAAGCACCTGCGACTCCCTCCCATAAAGACCCAAATCCACAACTGTTAGGCATGCTCTCAACGTTACATCTCAATTCCACCACAAAACTTGACTTCCACGCCGATCTCCCTATTTACCCTGGTCGAGCGTTGCACCAAACCTCAGCTTCAGGTGGCTCCATTTTCTGGCCTTTGAACTTTCGGGGCTCTAGAGGTTTTTTTTGGAAAAAAATTACCAAATTTGGGGCTTACGGTCCCAAATTACCCTCTGTGCCCCCTCCTTGATCAAATAAGGCCCCCTCCAACAGAAAAATAGGGGCCGGTTTTGTCCCTACCCTCCCCCACCCAGGAATGCTAGAATGTGAGCAGTGAGCAGTGAGCAGTGAGCAGTGGACAATGAGGGGATATTTTTTTAGATTTGGTAACCTATGACCACGGAATTCTGATGATTTACGGTGTGTAATCTGACTGTACAACCTATATCCGTAGAAGATTAGAAATTATTTATAGCAAAAACCGTGGGAAAAAACCATAGAAATCATGTCTAAAATTGAGTGGAATGAATGAAGAAAGATGAATGATTAGTAAGGATGAATGTGGATGAATGTAGATGGAAGACATGGATGAATTTAAAATAGAAAATCCAAAATAAATTACCGATAAGACAAAACAATGAACACAGTGTTAGAGCCTCCTCGGTACCGAGGAGCCTCCTAGAACCTAATCCAAGTTTGGTTTAAGGAAAATATATAGAGAAGTATCACAAAAAAGCCATTTACAATTACCTTTTCATAAGCGATTAACATTGGGAATAATACATCAAAATACATTAGGGATAATGACATGAACAATTAGATTTGATTCAATGAAGAGTAAACACATCAAAAAACAGTGACACAATCATAGAGTACAAAAGGTCTTCAGATGAATATGTAGTGGCTCTTTTTGTCTCACAACACAGATTTAAAAAACAGCATACAACGAATGAAGTAAAGGCTTGGAAATACATGTGGAACCGATTCTGCACCTTCAAGAGCTATCACTAGAAGTAGGACTACAAGAATCTTCAGTGCTACCACTACAAGTAATAACAATAGCCTCCTCTGCCTCATAGTCAATGAATCTACGAACCTTCGGATCATACTTAGGTAACTTAGGGATTTGTGTAGGAGTATCCTCCTCTGCAAGATTGATGGCCATTGCCTCAATGTAGCGTGCGGCAAGGACATTAGACTTGGAGGACTAGGAAAAAAGTCCGCAAAGAGGGGAAAAAATAAAGTAATTTAACTTGTGAATTGTAAAGAAAGAAAACTGAAATAGAGGCAATTCAAAAACAAAAGGTAGAACTTACGTACACATGTCATTCTTCGGTATCCTCTTTTGAGGTTTTTCCTCGGGCGTGACTTCGTTAGAAGGTGGCTCCTTCCATTTTTTCCCCCAAGAATTGTCTTCTGATGATCCAGTAGAACTCAGAGGAACTAACACGGTCTCCAAGATTTTCGTGTCCGCCTCAAGAGCTACGAGGTGACGTCCGCAACGACGGCAGGCATGAATGCTAGTGCCTAGAAAAACAATCTCGAAGAATAGAAGAGTTAGCATATTAATTGAACTCAAAATTAAATATAAATTGAGTAGCAATGGAAGGCAAAGTTGGAACCTGTTGATGCGTTGGAGTCCAAGACAACATTTCCAGGCTTTGAGAAACTCTCCAGTAGAAGTTGCACAAGAATAGGGCATATTTTACGAGGTCCCCGCCACATCCGATCTCCGTTCTTTAATGTGGTATTCAAAGTAATATAATTGTAAAGGACACCGGCCTCAACAACATAAGTGCCTAGATTACTCAATTCCCGGTTAACTTCTATGGAGAACTTTGAACTGATTGCCGCATCATAGTATGACTCTTTCATATAGAGAATGATCTAAAACCGCTTTGTCTGAATATGCACAAATACAAAACATGTCATATTAGAAAGCTAACAAATCGACATATAAACATAAATATACATAAAGCCAGAGAATGCATGAACAATAATGAAACAAATGAAGGAATCATGATTGAACTCTAAATAACATACAACGAATCAATAGAGTTGAATAAGAACAAAATTACAATTGATGTCATACGGAGTTAAAGAACAACCAAGTTAACATCCAATACCGTGCGTTTTTGGTTTCTGTATGATGTGAGGGGCATCTCGTTGATGCCCCACCAATCATACAATGTCGTAAAGCCGTAAGCTTCGGCTAGAGAATTTGTTGCAGTTCTGGCATCCGGAAGATCGGGGTGAAACAACATGATCACCCCGTCATCTTGAAGCGTATCACGTGCCACTTCAAAAATGGGCTGAGGCCAATCTTTTTGTAATACATTCCATGATGGAACTGTAGATTCCATATCTGTAATTGGAAGTCCATCGGGCATATCTGCTATAATTAGATCGAGGCAAACTTCTTTCTTAGGCACACCACCAAGAAGTTGTTGTTGACCTTGACCAACCTATGCAAGAGATAACATGTATAGAGATATAGTTAGAATTTATATTGACAAATTATTACTTATATCTAATTGCATAAAATGGTAAAAAATAGAATGAAGGTTAATGGTTGAACCTTTAAAGCAAATGACAAGAGTTGCTTGAATTCAGAGGAAGGCTCATTCTTCTTGGATATGTAGTCCACGATGGCCGGGACAGAAGTATTTAACACAAGGACTTTGGCGTCAATGCCATGTGAATCAGTGCATTTAGCAGTCTTCTCATAAATCTGAGATGGAGCAAAGATCTCTGTAGACTCCGACATCAACTCCATAGGACAATGAGCTGGATTACTCAACGTGCTAGGGTTAATCAAGGCTACAAATATAGCACTCACCAGAACTGATGCATCCTTTTCACCAAGCTTCTCCATAGAACTATTACCCTTGTTATCCTTTGCGTCTTTTGTCTTCTTAGACGCCTTTGAATCTTTGATCTCCTTGCCCTTCTTAGAAGTCTTCTTTGACACAACATTCGCTAGGGCAACCACATTCGTGTCATCATCTGAATCCTCGTCAGGCACTTGGGTTAGAGGAGCCTAGATTGCCTTTCCATCTTCCTCCTCGCATGGGATAAATTTCTTTGAGCATTCCAAGTACCATGGACAAGCGGAGAGCTCGTTCAAATCGAAAGCACGTGTCTGCTCAGGTGTAAACATATAAGTCTCTTTAAGGGACTTCTCCGTCCAAGCTCCAAATTTTTCTGGAAAGGATTTCTTATCAAGTACTTTCTTTCCAAAAAGTTCTCTTTTGAAATACCTACATCAGATATATATCAAAGTTTAGAGAGGAAATATTTCACAAACTCTTGGACACGTAATCAGTTAGGACGACAATATAGATGACCATCCCATAAAACTTTCTCGGCACCAAGGAAGACAAATCCTCCATATCTATTCTTCTTGTTCTAGAGCAATTCCTCATAAACGATATCATCTACAATTACCAGTACGTACAGTGACTCACAAAAGTTGTTGGCCGCCCTAAAAATGGCTCTCTTAAATTGAGAAATTAAAATTATAAAGTGAAATTTGGACATAATATAATACATAAGGGAATCTACCTTCATGATGAATTTCACTTTACATGGACTATTTTAAGACACATTTTTATTTGAATGAAATTTCTATGGAAATAAAAACTTTTTTGTGAGAAGTCAAAATGTTTCATTTTTTAAATAGGAAGAATGTGCATCTTGGCTTGAGTCACATGTTACAAGTTTCATGAATTTGGGATTTTTATTCATTGAGATCTTATTGACTGAAATTTGACCCTAAAATTTTGAAAATTTTAGGTTTTACTCCATAAATTGCAAAAAAATATAATAAAAACACTCGCTCACCGCTCACCGCTCGCATTCTAGCGTCGTTGCTCCCCCATCCCTCCCAAGCGCGAGGCTTGGTGCAACGCTCGACCAGGGTGGATTTGCCTATGTATCCCGGTCGAGCGGTGCACCGAGCCACAGGCTCGACAAGGCTTGAAAGGGGTGGGACAAAACCTGCCCCTATTTTTGTATTGGAGTGGGGCCCTATTCAATCCATTAGGGCGCCCCTCAAGGTAACTTGGAGCCGTAGGCCCCAATTTTGGCAAAAATAAAATTTTAAAAAACCACTAGGATCCTAAAACGGGCAGGGCCAGAAAAATGGACCCACCCGAGGCTGAGGTTTGGTGCACCGCTCGACCAGGGTCAATAAGGTGATCCGACCAGGGTATTTAGGCAAATCCCTCGACTCCCACTCCCACTTTCAATCAACAGTCAATGCAGGAGAGAAGAAAGTCTATGCATATTAGTACGACTGGTCCCCACGCTACTTCCTCATCAGCCGCCACTTGCCCTCGAAAGAACACGTATCACTGACTCCACCCAATCCTCACACACACACACTTGCCAGATTTTCATAAAGTTTGACCTTACGGATTGTAATATTATAGTGTTTGAAGTAGTGAATAGGGTCTATTTTCTTCCCTACGTTTAGTGGATTACTTCACTTGGTGTCAAATTTTTGCACTACACAAGTTTTTATTTTATTTTTTTACAATTTATGGAGTAAAAAATAAAATTTTCAAAATTTTAGGATCAAATTTCAGTCAATAAAATCTCAATGAATAAAAATCCCAAATTCATGAAACTTGTAACATGTGACTCAAGTCAAGATGCACATTCTTCCTATTTAAAAAATGAAACATTTTGACTTCTCACAAAAAAGTTTTTATTTCCATTGAAATTTCATTCAAATAAAAATGTATCTTAAAATAGTCTATTTAAAGTGAAATTCATCATGAAGGTAGATTCCCTTATGTATTATAACATGTCCAAATTTCACTTTATAATTTTAATTTCTCAATTTAAGAGAGCCATTTTTAGGGCGGCCAACAACTTTTGTGAGTCACTGTATGATAGATTCTTTCTGCAAGTTACCCATGGTCACCTAAATGGCCTCCTCGGTCCCGAGGAAGCTATATAAGCCATTAACTAGAAGTACCGCCTACACTCTAGTTTAAAGGATCAGACTGACCAAGGAACAAATGAAGGATGTGTTCAGAATAAATACCGGTATTGTAGGCGTTGCAGAGCAATCCGAGTTCCTTCTTGTGAAGCGAAGGCCTTGGAGCGAGAATATCCACCAGACTTCCGAAATATGAAATAGAATGCATGATCCCAAATATTTTTCAATGTACTCTTCTATCTCGTCCAAGTCGTCCCGAGCCTTCCAGTCCACCTCGATATGCTCTGAATTCAAAGTGGCTTTCACTGCTTCCACGGTATTGAACTCCAACTGCAATTTTACTTCAACATATTATTAGTTGCATTTCAAATACATTAGAAGCCTAGAGGAGGTGAAAGGTTATCTTTCAAAGATTATTAACAACTAAACATAAATACTTACCTCAGCCCAGAATGCGGCCTTGGTCAGCTACGCATCAAGTTTTTTATCGGTGACACCAATCGTAGGAAAACGAAGCGCCACACGATTTAAGTCCCCAAAGTTCCACCAATTAAGCCACTTCACCTTGAACGCCGGTTGAACAAAGGACGATGATATCTTGTAGAGCTTCTCAAGTGACATTTCGGGTTTCTCAAAAGTGCTCCAATGGTAGTTAATCTGAATATCATTTACAAAAGAATCATTCAGCACATTGGACAACTATTCAAAAGAACTTAAAAAGAAAGTCACTTACCGCTTCAAGAAACTTAGGGCCGTGCTTGGGATATGCGATGGAGATCATCTTATCAAATTCTGTTCGGTAAGACCTGACCTTTGAGTCAGAAGTTGTTTTCATTGCGGCATGAATACCTGGTGCAGTTTGCTATGACTTCTTAGTCTTCTCCAAGTATAATCTTGCAGCTTCATCCGCTGCGACGGATACCTCTTGTTAGTAACTGGTACATTCCTAGTTTATTGTGGGGCATTCATGCAACATTTTATCGCTGGGTAACTTGTACATTTCCTCCGTGGTTAGAAGCTTACACTACCCCTTACATTTCGGAATTCATATATTTCCCTCTCATTACATGTTTAAATAATTCTATTGTAAAGTTCAGTTGCGTAATTCCTTTGTAAAGTAAAGTTAAAGGGTTGTTACACAAGAGATATATGGACATTGGATGATTCCACATTATGCTTCATAAATTTGAATATGACATTAAGATGAGTCATTTAAAAACACGTCTTTACCTCTAAACTACATTGCTCAATGGTATTTGTCCGTCAATAACAAAGGAGGTTTCACTTGTGCAAAGAATATTACCTTCTTTGAAAATGTCAAAAAGAATTTGTTGTTTATAGTGTAATACAACAGTCTAATTCAAGTACCACCATAGTCCACCCAATTGTGGTAGAGGGTCCCACGACCTCGTTGTATGGGAATCTACAAAGTCCTTGGGGAAGATCACATGTCGGTTGTCTCTAATGCAATTAGTGTAGGGAAGCACTTAGAGTAGAAAAGTGTTTATCCTCTAGAGGGGGAAGTAGTTCTATACACACTAGCCTATGTCCCGTGGCCATATGCTTAGTGAAGAGAATGAACAAACACTACATTCACGTCGGTCCCATTATAAGACCGTAGTTCTTCTTCTTCAACTTCGCAAGTCCAATGGAACCATTTAAAGCAAAGAGCTGCTATATTTGGTTCCGACAAGATCTAGGCATTCCTCAATCATCACGGCAATTATGTCTTTTCCAAGAAGTTGGAAGGAAAACTAAATTTACAATATAAATATAGTTTTCTAACGCATGGGAAGAAAGAAGGCCTTTGCCAAGGCAAGAATGGAGTTTGCCCAACTTTGTTCCTCTACAACCTTCAAAGGGTTGGGTCCCCGCCCTCACATCCCCGCCCCTAACGTCCCCGCCCCTTCCCCGCCTAATTTTGGAATTAAAAACTTTGGATGGACATAATTGACTCAAAAATAGCCCAAATCAAGCGTTTGAGGTGTGTTTTGACATCTAAATTGTTTGTAGATGCCAAAAACATCTCATATGCTTAATTTGGACTATTTTTGAGTGAGATATGGCCATTCAAAGTTGTTGATTCCAAAATTGGGCGGGGAGGGGTGGGGACGTCCACACTTTAACGCCACCGTGGCATGACACGTCTGAATGTGATGTGTCCATCACAATAAAAATATCTTACTTGCAAAAAATTATTGGGCGCGCTTCAGACAATTTGTCTGAATTGTCCGCCCGTCCGGTCCGGACCGCCCGTCAAGTTGTCCTATCCGATCACCTCAACCTGCCCGTTATGACAACCCTCACGCATCTGGCACTAGGCCCCACCTCGATGAACTTCGGCTTCGGGCTGCAAGATGTTGGAAGGACCCGGTAAAGAATGCTGCCACGATTAGCTTGCTTCCAAGGGCTGATAGATTCACCACTAGAGTTCCCCACTTAGAGGGTGAAGAGATTTTTGGATCTAGCAAACAGAAGCTTGATCTTCCACCCGGATCGGATGAGGACTCTCATAGGCATGACAAAATTAACTTCTCCCGTCCCCGTGTTCAAACCCGTTCAACACGAACTCGAACTGATGTAGGAACTTCGGAGGTAAACACCCCTTTTATTGAATCTGCAGTGTCCTATCTTCCACATGCGACTTCTATTCTTGAGACTGAGTGCAATCCACATTAGTGGCACATTGGACGCTACAAGAAGGTTGGAAAGAAATGTCCTAGCATTCAGGTAGGAAAGAAGGATACGAAGTGTGGTGCTTTAGTCTGCAAGGATAAGAAGAATGGTACTCCTGCACCAACTTACAACGGCCGCATGATACAGTATGGTACTAGGGCAATCATCAACTTCGATTTTTGGTTTTGCCTCGATGATATCAACAGATGTGTTCACAGATCCAAATCCAGGTATGTCCATGATTGGCCCACTATTCCGGAGATTTGGCCGGTTGCACATGGCACTAATCTGACAAAGAGCGAGATCCTGTCATTGGAAGAAGGAGGCTTTCAACTTCAAACGAAGGACTTTGACATGTCTCCCCGACGTCTCTTCCACAGCTCACCCACATCAACTTCTGGTGTCATTGTGAGTCCGAGTCCATCAAATAGTGATTCACATCCAACAAAGCGCTATGGCAGGACCATCAAGTGGTGGGAAAAGGCTCCTACTGTTGACCATTGCAACAAGTGGGAAACAACCCGAAACGTCTCGACTATTATGAAGAACGTCACTACAATTCTATATCCTGATTATGGAAGAATCATCACCATGGATTCAGGTATCAATCTCAAACATGAGACATATATTATTTCACTTTGTGACTTTCCGTCTTGCACATGTGAAGATTTTATAACCATGAGCAGTGGAGCAGTAGGCAAACGCAAAGCGTGGGTGAACTGCAAACACTTGTATTATGTATTCAGTTTCTTGTGCAAGGCAAACCTGGAGGACGACAAGTATATCCATGCACCAAGTCTTAGTTTCAATGAAGTACAGCTCCTACTCTGCAATAGTAATCTCTAAGTTTTTTTTGTTTTGGTCATAGTAGTTATGGCAAGTTATTGCCTCTTTTACAGTTTAACTTTGAAACTACACAGAACTTTGGAGGGCCAAAATGCCTCCTTAATACAGAGGAACCCTTTTGGGGTTCACAAAAAACTTGTGAAGTTCAACGATTTTCACTTGTAGAAATAGTAGAATTTGTTGAAGTAAAAAATTTTGAAACATTTTTTTCCCGTTGTTGGGAACGGGAAACAATTTCAAAAAAATTAGACAAAAAGAAAGGAAATATAAGGGCCTAATAGGCTCTTTGGTATAGAAGAATTTTTTTTGACTTCTTTAAAATCTAGTGATTCAGTGATTCATCTTCACTCTTGAAAGGTATTATTTTTTATGCGGCATGAATTATGAAGCATTGTAAACTAACATACTTTTTGTTTCCCATTAAATTTCATGTCGCTCATAGAGAAATTTTCGTAAAACTAGATGAGATTTTGAATGGATGCCCTAAATTTCATTCATCCATAAACTCTGTCCATTCATGAAATAGATCATCCAAACTTATTCATCCTTTTAATGACGAGAAATAGTCAACCCCGTTTCAAAGTTGTGTTAGGTTTGTCTCTAAAATTCAACATTTTTTTTATTTTTTATTTTTTGACACAAGTAAAGACAGCCTTTACTGCAAAGGAAGGGGGGAGAAACAAAAAAGGAGGCCCGCGCAGACCCCGCCAGGTCCGGCGAGACCGAGTTAAGGCCCGGACCATTTATTTTCATGTGAAGCAATTTCATAGCCCATTTGTAAGTGAAAAATCACAGAAGACATTTGTAAACCAAGGTAATAGGTTGCGAAAACTACTTAAAAAAAAATTCCAAACATTATTTATAGAAAATTCCTATAATTAGTATATTCCTATCCATTTTTATCCTCACTCCTCACTGCTCACCGCTCACCGCTCGCATTCTAGCGTCGTTGCTCCCCCACCCTCCCAAGCGCGAGGCTTGGTGCAACGCTCGACCAGGGTGGATTTGCCTATGTATCCCGGTCGAGCGGTGCACCGAGCCACAGGCTCGACAAGGCTTGAAAGGGGTGGGACAAAACCTGCCCCTATTTTTGTATTGGAGTGGGGCCCTATTCAATCCATTAGGGCGCCCCTCAAGGTAACTTGGAGCCGTAGGCCCCAATTTTGGCAAAAATAAAATTTTAAAAAACCACTAGGATCCTAAAACGGGCAGGGCCAGAAAAATGGACCCACCCGAGGCTGAGGTTTGGTGCACCGCTCGACCAGGGTCAATAAGGTGATCCGACCAGGGTATTTAGGCAAATCCCTCGACTCCCACTCCCACTTTCAATCAACAGTCAATGCAGGAGAGAAGAAAGTCTATGCATATTAGTACGACTGGTCCCCACGCTACTTCCTCATCAGCCGCCACTTGCCCTCGAAAGAACACGTATCACTGACTCCACCCAATCCTCACACACACACACTTGCCAGATTCACCACAAAAAAACACAGTAATGACCAATCCCTTGAAGATATTAATTTCCCAACTCACCCTCCTCCTGCCACGTGGGCCGCCCCACTGCCACAAGGACACCCTCCACGTGGCACCGACCAAAAACGCGCCACATGACGCATTTGGGACCCGAACCCCTCCGAGAGGTGAAATCTCCGCCGAGTTTCTCGTTCCTATATATGGTGCCCTCTCCGAACACTTCTGAACGACCGTCGATCAGAGCTCTCATCTTCGACAAGCAACCGCTTTTGTTGTTCACTCTGCGGACAGCGTCAGTCCAGGATTCGTCAGGAACTTGTCTTCAGACACCAGGTGCTTGCGTAGGGCGTGGATTGGGATTGCTGGTTCAGGAAGTCGAAGAAAATCCAGTCGGAAGATCATCAACCATGGCGAGTCGGATCAAGGAAGGCATCAAAGATGTATGTTCTCTCGTCTTGACGCGGTAGAGGTCTAGATATCTCGTCTGCATGTTTGTGGTCACAAAGAGCGTCTAGATATCTTCGTCTGCACGTCTTGACGTCTAGTAGGTATCTTCGTCTGGAATGATTTGGACAAGGAGAATTGCTGGGGAGAATTCTACGAGTGGGTTTAGTTTGTGAGGATTTGGTGATTCTCATCTTTTGTCGGTTGTTGTTTAGCTCTGTGTTGGATTTTGTGTTTGTGTTACTGGTTTCAGGTCTTGAGGTGTGTATTGGTGGGATTAAAAAATTTAAGTATTTCGTTAGGGGTTAATCGGTTACACAGCAACAACGTTTATCACCCGAGTGTTAGTATGTTGAGTAAAAGCTATGCGTTCTTCACGAGCGTCTTCACTGTGGATGTTAGATCAAACTGAGCGTACTTCACCGAGAAGATCTCTTCTTTTTGGTGGTGCTTTATGTTGGAATTTTGAAGTGTTGGTCTGATTTTTTGGGTACATGTGCAGATGTTTTCCAGTAAGGATGACTTAGATTACCCGGACGGCTACACGCGGCAACGGATCTACGCAGACTCGCGCGCGCTGAACGGCAACGTCGGCCCCGTGCCCGTGCTGGAGCTCCGCGTGCCGATGTGCTGCGAGAAGTGCCAGGAGAAGGTGAAGGAGGCGGTGGAGGAGTGCGACGGCGTGAAGAACGTGATCTGCGACCAGTTTAACCAGCGCGTGACCGTGACCGGCTTCGCGGATCCGCTCAAGATCCTCCGCCGCGTGCGCAAGGTGAAGAAGAAGTCGGAGTTTTTCCGCGACGGAACCTACGTGAACCGCACCAGCCAACCCATTACGCAGACGCCGCTGTTGCCGTCGCCCGTCGTCGCGCACAGCCGCTCACTGGCCGGCCCCGCGGTGTCGACGCGTTACACCTCCAACCCGCTGGTGCGCACGGGATCTAGCGGCTTCGGGCGCTTCCCGCACGAGGGCCGGATGGCGCCCATTATGCCCAACGTCGTGGTCCCCATGGCGGCGCCACTGGTGCGCCGCCAGCCAGCGACGTACGCCAGGCAGCGCCACAACGCCGGCGGGCTTGTGCCAGTGGACCTGCGGCGTGACTTCACCGGGATCCGGCGCATGCCCTCGTTCAAGAATTACCGCAACCACGACGCGGAGTACATCTCCATGGGCGACGAGTTCATGCCACCCATGGCGGAGACGCGCTACGTCGCGCGCCACAACCAGCGGCCTGTGCATGTGCTGCGGCCGCAGCTCTCATTTAGCAGGGTTCCCGTCACGAATCCTCACTATTTGAAGCACATCGAGTCCGAGTATTACTGAGAATTCTATTAGACCACATCAACATTGGGTAGTCAATCATTCTCACATAGTCCAAGGTATAAGGTACACTTTGTAATATATTGGGTATGTTCCAAATTTTGATATACTATACGACAATTTTTTGTAGATATATCACTTGTCTCCACAATTTTTTCTGGATATTTTTGAGTTGACACGATCGAAAGGGCGTTTTTACCCTCATTTGAATTGGTGGCCATGGTATTCTACATGCTGAGGTTTATATATGGAAATGATTTTCAAATGAAAGATATGATTTGAAAAATCTTTGATTTGAAAGTGTGTCTTGCTATACTTTTAAAACATTTTTGGTATTTTACATAATAATATCTGGGCTTGAGTGTAAGCCACTGGTGGCCACAATATTCTACATGTATGGTGTTGTATTTGAACATGATAAGGTTTATGTATTGAAATGACCTCCAAAGGTGACATGGTAGTGAAACTAATGAAACACTTATTAAGCTCTAATACAATTTTTATATTCTACAAAGTAAAATATGTGCGTGTATATATGTACATGAATATGTGTATAAAATATGTGCTAAATTTATATTTTCATCAAATATCACTTCCAATGTGATATTCATATTATTATATTTTTGAATACATTCTAGATCTTATATCTTTTGATCCAAGATTCTATATTTCTACCAAAGTGTGTGAAACCCACTCTGGACCAATACAGGTCTATTAAGGCTTTTGCTCCAGCGTCTGATGGATGGCCTTGATCCCACCAAAATGTTTCATTTGGATTTGAACATACTTTGTACAAGGCGTCGTCATAAAAGGGGGCCTTTGTTCGGCCACACTGCCATTGACCATCTTCACCCATGGAATTGTGCAACATGGAATTGTTTTGTTGATAAATCCCAATGGTTTAGAAGAAAGGAGATAATTCATAGCCCGAGTTTGATTTAAGAGTATTACATGCGTACTGGGGTGACACCCAAATTGGCGCCTTGTGCAATTCAAGGGATAGTGTCCACACTGCTGCCAATTTTGACACCCTCCGTAGGCTAAAAATTTGTTATTTTACCATGAAAATTTAGACACAAAATCATCTTAAATATGTTGTGAACATGTTTACCAAATTTCAAGACGAGAAGACTTATACCAAAAAAAAAGATATTCAAGATTTACCAACAAGGGGTAGCTGTAAGAAAAGTCTCATAGCTGCCAACTTTGACACCCTCCTAACGATTGAAGATTTTTTTTTCCCAATGGGATTACTGGAGTGGAAACATCTTTATGTTTATTATAAGTGTGAAAAATTCAAGTCCAAAAGATCCACAAAAAATGATATTCCAAATCTACCAACAGCTGTAGATGTGAGAAATAAAAGTGAAAAATTGTTTCACAACTTCCAACTTTGACAGCCTCCCTAGGGCTGAGAATTTGTTATTTTAACACAAATTATTTTTCATAACATCATTGTTATGTTGATAACATGTGTAAAATTTTCAAGGCCAAAAGATACACACAGATATAGTTATTCAAAATCTATCAAAGTGTATAACTACAATAATCAATTCAAGGACATGGTGAAAATGTTGAAATGTCTTCGACACCTCATGCTTTCCCATTAAACTTATCCATGTGACACAACGCCTAATCATAAATGCATCTAAAAAAAATCAATAATATCCAAATGTAAAAGTGTGGAGTTGTCACATCAAGAAGAAACCACTTACATCATACATGCATGACAAAGTTTCCCCTTCTTAATATTAATTGAGCACTATTGTGTAAACTTAAGGGAATGTTGTGTGTGATTTGTGATCATTGAATGTTGGAGTAATAGTGAGAGTTAAGAGAAAGACTATGTTATGTGTGCGACATGGAATGATGTGTTGCATGAGTAATTTAGTCATGCTTGTTTATGCTTGTTCAGTGACGTGTATGTGGTTATGCCTGTTAACATAGATATTATTAATTTAGTAATGCATGTTTATGCCTGATGAGTGATGTGTATGTGGTTATGTCTAATGGATTGAGAATGTGATTGAGTGGTTGTTGTCGAGTAACTGATTATGTATGAAATTTTTAATGTTGTTTGTCATGCACAACCGCATCGTGCCAAGATAACATCGTGCTAATCAGGTGAGAACGCACAGTCAGAGACAACTCGAGAGTAACGTTGACATAACCACCACCGTTACCTCTATAAAACAATAATACAATGCACACTTACACACTTTCAGCAATCCAGACTTGGGGAAAAGAAATAAATGACCCATGACCTCGTACACCAAGAAGTAGTAAGCGGTCTCCAAGTACCCCTTTACTCGCCCCCTTCGCCCGTGCTGAAGCCCCTTTCACACCGGCGAATCACATAGTTTACATGTAAACTGAATGATAACCGTAAATGAAAACCTCTCAAAACCATAGAACCAATGTCATCTACATGAAAAGACGCTAAAAGACTTAACAAACAAAGGGTAGGCCAGGTGCAAGTAGAGCCCCATGGTTAATCGCCTCTAACATATTTTTAATGCTAGACTTTGTCCACTCAGACCCTCAACGTACTAAACACTCAGGACAAGACCATTGATCCACTGGTACTTCCAACAGAGGTGGAGTTAAACATTCTAAATGCCACCCCGTACAACATAAGTCACAAATAACCACAGTGGCAGCCCTTTTGGCACTACCACACAACCGACAACGTAATCCAGCAGAGATGTGAGAGAGATCAGGGTGTATTGTCCCATCAATGTGTGGCAAGTGGCAAGGTGCACAATTACGTGTGTGATCCTTCCACTTCTTGCCATCACGACCCTCCAACACTAGCACTCATGAGTCCTTCACCTCACAAACTCTCAAGATTACCCTTCCTGCTGTCACATCCAAGGTGGTGGGCGTTGCTTGCTGCAAATACACATAGTCTTCAGGTGTGAAACGCCGCACCTGCGGTCGATAACCACCTCCCCGTATTATAGCATAGCGCAATGTATCTCGATGTTGAGCAATGGAGAGGTTCTCCAATGCCATAGGCATCACCCTTTTCAACAACTCTGCACGTTGCTCACACACTTGAGCCCACGTGTCTGGATTGTCTATGTTAGCCAACACGGTGTCAGCATCTGCTTGAATGGCCTTTGGTAAAACCGGGTGCCTTCCAAACAATAGATAGTAAGGTGAAAAAGACGCCAAGGATGCCTGTTTGCTGAACCGATAGCCCATTGCTATCCATGGTAGTTGTAAATCCCAATCCTGGTGATGTCGTTTCTTCAAGCTGTACTTCCGGAGCCCCCTCTTGACGGTTTGCACCATGCGCTCCGCCAATCCATCTGCTTCGGGGTGATCCCTCGAAGTAGTGCGATGATCAATCATCGCTTGCTCACACAACGTCTGAAACTCACCCAAGAATTCTCTGCCTTGGTCTGTAAGTACTTCTGCTGGAGCTCCAAAGCGACTCAGAACACGGTCAAGAAACGAATAAGCAGCTCCCTCATTGAACTTATCAGGCAATGCCACTAACTCTATCCATTTCGAGAAATGCTCGATGATTACCAACACATACTTGTTGTGTCGAGGTGTCACTGGCAATGGACCTGCAAAATCCAAGCTCCATCTATATCTTAAGCCCATAATTGGCAAAAGTTGTAACTGAGGCATTGGAGCGTTAAAAGACGCTCGTACCCGGTCACACACCATACACTGAGCCACTAAAGCTTGCACTTGGGATTGCATTCCACGCCACCAGTAGTGAATCTGAAGTAGACTACAAGTCCTCCGCACTCCAAAGTATCCAAGGTCCTCATGTGTGTCCTTAATCAGTTTCACTCTCTCTATTGGGGCTGGTACTACCTTCTTAGTACCATCTGGCCACAATCTCACAAGATGAGTTCTCTCCCACACAAACCTCTTAGCTCGTTGTAGAACCCTATCTCTTTCTTTATGAAACCATGAAGCCATTGCTTCTCCATCCTTCAAAAACTGCATCACATTCATGTCTTCGTGGATATCTTTGGCGCCCCCAGACTCCTCACCTCCATCCTCATCTACTGTGGCCACAGTAGCTTCCCCGGTGGTGTCTCCATGCATTGCCAATATCCCTAAAAAACCCGAACAATGCCACCCTGGCAACGGGTCTGTTTCACCCTCAGTATGCCACCTAGCACCTGTATCATCCTCTTGGTTTGGAATTGGATTGCGGCTAAGGCCATCTACATCCATATTAACCAAACCTGCCCTATGAACCACCTTGAAGTCATACTCCATCAACATCAAGGCCCATCGTGCCAATTTTCCTGTCAATTTATCAGACTCCATCAACCATTTCAACGGCTGATGATCTGTAACTAACAGAAACTCGTTACCATAAAGGTAACACCGAAAATGAGCAATTGTCCATATCGTAGCCAAACATTTCCCCTCATACGAGCTATATTGAGCCTCAGCATTGTTGTTGGACCGGCTGGCATACGCAATCACAAATTTCTTACCATCATCATCCATTTGCGTCAATACTGCACCAATCCCCAACGAGCTCCAATCTGTGTGTAGTTGGTACGTCCTTCCTGCTATAGGCCTCCGAAGTATTGGTGCTCATGCCAAACGGTCTTTCAATTGTTTCAAAGGTTTTTGCTAGCTACCACACCTAATCCACTTGGATAAATCATGTGGCCTAAATATTCAATGCGATCAAAGTAGAATTTGCACTTACCAGGGTGCAACTTTAATCCATGGAGCCTCAATCTAGCAAAAACCTCCATCAAGTGTAGTCTATATTGCTTTCGATTCCTGCTAAAGACAATGATGTCATCAATATAGCATCTCACGAAATCCAACCCTGAGAATACTCTGTCCATAACCCTTTGAAATTCTGTTGGAGCATTCTTCAATCCAAACGGTAGAAACTTCCATTGAAACAACCGGTCCTTCCCATCTCTGTTAATGCCCCAGAACGCGGTTTTCTCCTTGTCTTCCTCTCTCAATCCAATATGGTGGTATCCAGAGCGTAAATCCAACGTACTAAATACCTTGGCATGGCCAATGGCCTCAAAATTCTCCTCTGGAGTTGGCATTGCATAACGGTCTGACTTAGTGAATTTATTAATTCTCCTATAGTCACCACACATCTTTTTCTCAGTCCAATCACCATAAATGTCCTTCTTGGATGGCATAACCGTTGCTGATGCATACTCACAATCGGGAGGAGCCAACTCCACCAACCCTGCAGCCATCAATTCTTCAGTGCGAGCACGAATCATCTTTCGCTCCATGTCGCTGTACTTGTATGGCTTTCGATAAATTGGTGCTTCGTCGGTTAAGTTAGTACGTACTTCTTGCCTCTTCAACACTCCCAAATCATGTAAACTGAAAGCAAAACAATCTAAATACTCCTTTAGGAACTCATGTTCCTCCACCTCCACTGCTCCATCTGCCAGGCCTACTTTTGGTTTCCAAGTGTCCTCAGTTACCACCTCCTTCGGTTCCTTTGGAGCAGGGTTTTCCACCCTTGGTTGCTATTGAATTCCCTGTGAAGGAGACTCCCCTCCTTCTTCCTCAATAACACTCCCAAGTCCTTCCAATTGACCCAATTTGTCAATTTCTTCCATGTGAAGAGTTGTGTGTTCTTCCAAGAAGATCTTCTCCACAACATCCTCCAAATCCATCCTCTGATGAGCCAATCTGCTCCCTTCACTCCAATTCTCCCCTCCATAGTGAAGCTCTGTTGCCTTGGTGGTCGCAAAAATATTTGCGTTATCCCACATGTTCCATGGATGAGGTGCAAAGGCCCTCTCGCCCCCAACCACCTTGCTTGTCACCCTAACAGAGGCAAGTGGTTCTCCTGCCGCCCGCAACTCATAATAACCCATGTAACTAGTCAAACTAGAAGCCAACCGCTTCTGTTCTACAACCACTAATGAAACAATCCAAGTCAGGCAATTTAAATCCATGGCCTGACCAAGTAAAAATCGTCTCTGTGGTTCTGAAATCCCAGGCACATTGGTGGTGCCAGTGGGAAAGCCCATGGCTCTCTCTCGCTCATTTGCATTTGGCTCCACCATCTCTTGGGACAATGAATCCCATATAAGCCCAGGTCCATTATCCTTGAAGGCATAAGACCGTGCAAAGCTAACCAACGTGGGTAAGGCCCTACGTGGTTCCCCCTTGCGGTTAACCACCGCTAATGGTGTCTGGTCATCGAGATACACGCGCCGTGGTGTTCTGTGAGGATCCAAAATGTCACTTACATACACATCTGGACGTTTAATACGACCCACCGTGGACTGTAGCAACTCTGTTGGTGCCAGGTTTGTCCACCACAAACGTGGTCTATGTGCCCTCGACCCTACTGCAGCCGCATCAATTAACACAGGCAATCCCAGAGTCTGATGGATCCTATACATACTCTCGAGTGTCCTGGACCTCGAACTGCTCACTATGGGCACGTTCTCCACAATATAACCAGGCGGTTGCCTCTGAGAAGTCTGAAGCAATCCAAGCACTCGAATCATGTCAAAGAACCTGGAAGAACGGGAATCCTTTAACCCATTCTGATTGCCTGCCATAGACATGCCTTAGCAAGGCCATCCTGCAATGACAAGGTCCACATGACCCACTCGGTGAATGTCATCGTCTGACAAAAAGGAAATATCACCCACAAGTATAGAGAAAGAGGTTTTGATGGCACTAGTGGCCAACAATTCTGGAAATTGAGTCCTTAGTCTCCGTGTGTGACGTTTGGCCACATGCCTTGCTGCTTCATCCACATCCACGTAAATGTAGCGCTTCACCTTGATTCCAGCTTGTAAAACAGCTGCCAAGCCTGTGCCAATGCCTCCAAATATTTCCAACAACACGATGCCATCGGTTGGTGCCTTCCAATGGATGGTGGCAGTGTCTAATGGAGGTCCTAGGTCTTGGTCAACTCCAGTCTCCTGTTGCATTTGTGGTAGCATGGAATGTTGTCATGCCTCTTCCACTGCTAACTCCGCGGCCTTCCTCAACTAGGTGGTGTTACTCCACGCCGCCTCAATCCCAGCTCTGTATCCTTCTTCCTCTCCACCGCTCGTGTTGCCCATGTAGACATCCACATTTTCTGACATGTGGTCAACCATAGAAGGATCCTCAAAACCTGCCTGAGACCATGAAGGTTTCATATTCATACCTCCAGAGAAGGCAAACACGTCAGCTAAGTTACCAGTAAGAACTCGAACAAATCGAGTTGGCAGCTGAGCCTTCCGTCCATCTCCTGCTTGCCATCCTGGTCTATAACTTGCTGACTCCTCATAGAAATCCAAGGTGAATCCCATTGGGTATAGCACCGCCGAGTCCACCACGACATCATATGACTTGGCCTCCGTGACTATTGCGTTCACCTTCATAGAACTGGCATCTGCCACATCACTTTGGTTGAGTTGTAACACCAACTCAGCCCTTGTGATCCCTGTCGCGTGCTCTGTACCCCCCATGGATGTGCTAATGGTCCAGGGACACTTCTCCAAAGTATCCCCAGTTAATCCCAACCCTTCCATAGCAGACGCTCCCAGCATCAAAGGTTGAGTTCCCGAATTCAGAAGCACGCGTCGAGGTACAAATATCTTCCCCTTAGCTCCAACGAGTTGGAAAATACCTTGGGAATTATCAACCACTACCACACCAGGGATAATGGATGATCTCTCAATCGCAGGTCTAGCGGCCATTGTCTTCACACGCATAGCTGCTGAAAGCAGCCCCTCCACGTTGTCACTCTGGCTCTCCTCTACGTGGATTATCTCTGTCTTCAACACATTAACCCCCGTCGAGTTATCCAACTCACACATTGAGGCCACACTTTTGAAAACGTCTGCTACACTGAAGCCATCCTGTGACAACATCTTAGCTGAAAATAACGAGGCTTCCCACACGGAAGTAGTTGCCTCCAATAAGTGCTCCAGAACCTCCTGTGAGTCCTCCAGCTCGTGGTAAGACTTGTGTGGGTGTTGCCACTGGTCGTTGTGGAGGTACCATGGATGACGTGGGTACCATCTCTTCTAAAGTGAAGGATTGAGGCAACCTGGCTTGTCGATTATCCTTTCCATGGTGGGGATCCAGAGTTGGACTAGCTCCACGTGAAACATCCTTGGAACTTGGAGTATGACTCCGTGTGAGAGCATACACCTCCTGTGTGCCATCCTTGATGGCAAGTGCCATCCCACTCAACATAAAATCTCCAAATTCATCATCCATTGAGCTAAAACCGCCCCCAGCATGAAAACTGGGAGTAACCTGAGGCTTGCTACCTACCACATTGGTACTGACACTTATAGCTTCCATCTTGGTCTCTAACTCGGCGAATTTGGCCTTCCAGCTCTTCTTCTCCCCTCCAGTGGTCTTGGACTCCTTGTCTTTGCCTCCTTTAGCTCCCTTGCTCCCCGTGGGCTTCAACTCTGGATGGAGCTTCCAGCAGCTGGCCTCTGCATGCCCCTTGGCACCACAACCTGAGCAAAAACCTCCACTCTGAGGTGTGGAAGTCTTACTTTCCTTGCAATCCTTCCTCTGATGTCCTGGCTTCCCACATTTGTAGCACAAGGCACCTGACTCTGCAGTATACGAAGGAATGGCCACCTTGGCCACCTTAACCTTCTCTGGGACCTTCTCTTCACATTTGAAAAAGCCCATGGCGGCCTTCTCTTCCAATAAGTTTATCTCAATCCGCTCCGAAGTCTCAAAAACAAATCGTAGTGTCGTGGGTACTCCCAATCGCAATGCCTCATTGCGAACCAAGGTCTTTAACTCCTTATCCAGGATACTGTACCAATGTTGCACTGCCTGTTGTTCTGTAACTCCGTGAGTGGCTGAGATTAGTCTCCTTAATCTCGCATGAGCCTCTTTTAGAGACTCGTCACCTCCACGTGTGAAGGAACGAAGGGCCTTCATCTTATCCGCCCTCTGTCCTTGGTAATCTCTATGGAATTGCACGAAAAATCCCACGGTGGGATTGAATGGAGGTGGATGATTTACCAGTACCTTTGGCTGCTCCACATCCTCCGTTGAGCTCGTGCCTTCCTCCATCTTCCCCTTGGACAAGAGTGGGGGTGTCACCCTCGGTGCTCCACCGAACACGTCCACGTAGTTAGGTGCGTAGAAGTCTCTCCAGTCCATGATCTCAGTGAAATGAGCCGCCTCGAATTCTCCGTAGTCTGCTAGTGATGCTCCCTCCAGACACCCAAACAAGGCTCTTCACACCATATACGGATTGAAGTTGGGGTTACGTGACTTCTGGAGTTCACACCACATGGTCAACTCCCTCTTGAAGTCATCGACTTCGATGGTGCCCGTGGCACCTGAAAATCTTTGTACCCCTCTTTCTCCACCTCCATATGGTGAAGCCATTTCCTCCCAATCAAAATATGATTGGTAAGGCTTTATGGGTAAGACTGGAACCTGAACACTCACTTGTGGGCTTTCAAGAAATTCCTCCTCTTCTACCAGTGGCAAAGCACTCTCCTCTGCCACTTCTAGTGGACCACGATTTTCTCTCAACACCCTCTCACTAGCATCTACTACAAAAGGGATGTTTCTCCGTGTAAACCCGGGACCCTTCCAGTTCTCCAGATTGCTACTTGGGTGGTCTACTCGAACAATCGCCAGGCCTCTGGGTTCCTCTCATCTCTAGAGCATAAATCGTAGGTGTGACTTCCCAGTCCAATAACTCTAATGTCAGAATATCCCACACACTCGAGGCACGCTCCTGCCTTGTGTTAACCTCCCACTGCCAGGTAGTGTGGAATAAAAATCCTTCGCTCTTGAACTCGGTGAAAATGAGGGAGAAGGTGGGTAACTGGATGCCTGAAGAGAAGTCCTCGACCTCTACACCATATCTGGATCCAGAATTTCGAAGAACCACGGCCTTACCTCCAGTTACCAAGTCTTCGACCCCCACTTGCCCACGAGCACGGCACAGCGGTGCTGGAATTCCCTCCTTTGTCCGAAGTGAACGAATCTTCTGGACCCCACCTAGTGAAGTCCAATACTTCACTGATTCCGCACTCAACACCTTCGTGCCTGGTTTGTGCAAACTCTGAGGCCCCGTGCGAGATTTGGCTATGGATGAAAGCTCAAAGTGCCCGTGGCTACCACTTGCTATGGTTGGGGAACCTTTCACTCGTAGGCTCTGCAAACAATCGATCAAGGTGTCCAACACCTCACCATCAATTTTGACCTTCGGCCCACTAGTCCTCTCGGGTTTCTTAGACTTACATCTTCCCTCCATGGTCCATAACTTAAGTTCCAAATATCCTTGAATTACTCAAACCATGTTAATAAAATCCCTGCAGGCTTCCACTTTACCCCCCACCACACCCTAGGAGCATGAGTTACCTCTCAACCTCCTCATAATCAACGTTGATCCTCAGGTGGTCTCACATGCAAGCCCTTCCTGACCACATACGAAAATATGGCGACCACAAATGCCAGACTTTCTGTTTATGAAGAAACTACGGGTGACGAGCTATAGCAGCCGTATATCTACAGCGGAACTGGGCAACGTGTGCAAATATGGGTGTCTACTGCCATGTGAGTATCATAACTATTGGTTATCAGTCTCACTTCGGATTATCCACCCACACTCCAAGTTATCCACCCACACTACAGATTATCAACCCGACTGCCGGTCATCAACCCGACATCCCGGATATCAAACTCTATACAGGGCATCAACTCCGCCGGTTAGCAGTCTCACTGTAGGTTATCAGCCCGGCTGCCGGTCATCAACCCGACTACCGGTCTGCAACCCCACAGCCGGTCATCCACTCCACAGTCGGTCATCAACCCGACTGCCGGATATACAACCACGGACTGGGTATCAGCAGAGGACAGGGTATCACAGAGAACAGGGTATCATCTGTAGAGCAGGGTATCAATTAGGACCGGGGATCCAAGACGCCCCAAGGTATCAACCCACACCGGGGTATCAATTAAGGAGGGTATCAGCTCTCGCTGCCGGGTACCACTCTAACTCCGGGTACTAGCACAAGGGTCGGGTCTCACCAGCACGGGGCATAAGTATCAACACAGGGTATGAACCAGTTGTCCTGGATATCAAATAACTGCCCCGGGTATCATACCTTACCCGGGTATGAACCAGTCAACCGGGTACTAGTTAGTGGCAGGGTATCAGTACACACCGAGTATCAGACCCCAAATCTAGGTACCATAGTCCTCACCGGGTCTCAGCAGGTACCGGGTATCAACAGAAACAGGGTACGAGAAACTCAATCAGGGTTTTAGCTCCCACTCCCGGGTATACACCCACTGTCCGTGTAGAAGCCTGCAACCGGGCATGAACCAAAGGACCGGGTATAAGTGCCAAAATCAGGGTATGATTAGTACTGCAGGGTATCATAGACCAGCGGGTATCGAGACCAGGCGGATATCAAATAACAAGAGGGTATCATTCCAGCCGGGTATACTGAAGCATCCGGAATACAGTAGGAGTCCGGGTGTGGGTACGGGTACTGCGTAGATTGTATCTGCGCCACGTCTGTGAACGCCGAATCCCTGCCCGAACTTGTCTGCACAGACTCCCGCGTCGATACACAGACCCCGCGTCTGTGTGAACAAGAATCGTTTCTGTGATCACCAACCCGGCGCTCTCAACACGACCCTAACCCCAACGCCCAGAATTCTCTCACCCAACACTCCCACTCCAGGCGCTCCAAACCCCAAAGAAGCACCCCGTTCCAAATCTGCTTGCAACATATCTAGACCCCAATGTCTCGCGATTCACTCCGAGCTCCAACCTGCACACACAACAATAAAAACTCTGTTGAATGTGCCGCTCTCAAACACGTGCATCTTCCACAGAGGAAAACTTCGCACTGCGCAGGCCCTTCCTCCACAAGCACTTGAAAATGAGGAGGAACAACTACTGATTCCGCCCAGTCGTACTCATGGCCGCATTGGGTCTCCAAGGTGAATAACACAAATGCAGAACTCTCAAAGACAACCGTTGCAGCTCATCCATTCCCAAACTCGTGATGATGTCCTGTAGGTTCTTGTAGTTCTGTAGCACCTTCTGCACGTCGCGCGCGCAAGTAATAGATAATCGAATCCAGAGAACCCAGCGCAAGGTAGATACCCAGCTCCGAAATCTGACGGGACAGTGCCGTCGTCGTCTGCAGATGGGCAAATGTCGTCGCCAGAACAAGATCCGTCAAGTCGTCCGCCTGTACCGACGTGATCATACCCTTCCGCGTCGTCTTGATACGCTCCTGCACTCTTGCTGATCTGCGCGCTTCTACACTTCACCGACCCTACACCGACAGCTCTCACCAAACCAATTTGCGCTATATGTACTTGTCCAGCGACACGAAGAAGTCGTCCACAGTCGGCCCCGCCGGTTCTGCAGCAGCGACCGACGACGGCGTTTTCACCTCCACCGCGGACGCGCTCACCGGCACCGTGTGCAGCCCCTGCAATCACCGAACTCCACCACCGCACCTCCTTGACTTGAACGCGACCACCTCCAGACTCCCGCGCAAGAACTCCCTCGCCTCCGCCAGCGACGTGAGCAGCTCCCCCACTCCCACAGCCTGCGTCGTCTCTCTCCTGTGAAAGCGAATTTGAGATCCTCACAGAAAGTGTGGATGAAGGCTAAGGTCAACGGACTATCATCCACTTTGATTGGTTTAGAGTTGACATCCGCCACTCATTCTCACCCTTATCCAATGGATTTCATCCGCTTAGCTAAGCACACTTGAGGTTTTGCCACAAAATTTCAGCACTAAAACATTGCTCAAAAACACCCTAAACACAACATTTTGAGGGTTTTAAGTGTCACTAAATCACTAGGAATACACTCATATCTTAGTGATGATCTTTCTCAAGTAATAAACAAGTAGAAAATACTCATAAACTACACATAGTCAAGCCAATGCCATTCTTAAAGAATGGTTGCATAATAACAATGAAGTTTAAGAAGTGCACGCAAGCATGCACTCTCTCACTCCATCACGTGGGAGACTCAACTTGAGAAAGATGAGTCTCCCCACACTACACGTGGAGGTCATTTGGACTCCAAGTTCCAAATGAGGTGTCAAAAGACACCACCGAGGCCCTAAAAGTCAAAGAACACTAATACTAACTCTAATTAACAACTAAAGCTAGCATCCAGGGTTTCCTTGGGCCATTTAACCTCCTAGTTGGTTTACAACGCGTAAACCAACCTCCACAAACCCTCCAATGCGTCGAACCTGACATGTTAATGAGAGTTTAACGTATTGTTAGCCTCTTAAAAAAGTCCAACATATTTCAGATGGCAATTTCAGATGAAATTTGTGGATGTATTATAGGTATGAGCGAGGGAGGGAGTACTCAAGTTCAAATTGCGGCCACTATCGGCGTTTCCGTTAGAACAATTCAGAGGTTGGTGAAATTTTTTAGAGAAGATGGAATAGTCTTACAAGCGCAAACCTTGTGGTGGAAGTCACACTACAAAATTTAGTGATAAAAATGTGCGTAGTGTTTTGCGTTACTCGAAAAATAATTGTCACCCATCAGTATCAGAGATTGCCAATATATGCCCTACTCAAGTGTGTGGACGTATCATTCAAAGGCTTGTACGTAGAAGTGGCATTTTCAGTCGAATTGCAGTCAAAAAACCTTTTGCGACACCTCGTCACATATATTAAAAGGTGGCTTTTGCTCATAAGTACTGTGGATGGAGCGCAGAAGATTGGAAGTGTATTATTTGGACATATGAATCTACCTTTGAAATTGGGAAAAATTCAAGACAAATTCATGTTTGAAGAACTGCATATGAGTGTTATTCATCCAATTGTATAGTTTCTATGTTTAAAAGTGGACAAAACTTCCTTGATGATTTGGGGCGCATTTGTTGGAGGGCAAAAGTCAGAACTTGTTTTATGACTAAAAATTGACGTTCTGCAAAGGATTTTGTGGAAGTGGTTTACAAAAGGGAATTATCTCATGTCATGGGTAAAGTTCCACATGCAATGCTCATGGAAGATGCCGCACCCGTCCATCGCAGCAAAATATGTGAAGAATGGAGACAGACGTGCATGCTTGAGAAGCTCAATTGGCCTGCAAACTCTCCCGATCTCAATCCAATTGAGAATCTCTAGAAGGTTCAAAAAGATGTTGTGAAACGAGGCAAGGCATGTCCTAGAAACATAGATGCATTCAAGGTAGTTCTTGAAAGAGAGCTAAAGTCAGTTAGTGATACAAAGCTCTTTCAATTATGTAATTCTATGCCCTCTACGATACAAGAAGTGATTGATGCTAATGGAGGACACACACGTTGGTCGATTTTGAAAAACTATTTTTGTGTGTATCTTTTGACTTTGAAATTCTTCACAGATGTTGTCAACATAACAATGACCTTGTGACAAAAATTTCATGTTGAAATAAAAAAATTCTCAGCCCTGGCAAGGCTGTCAAATTTGGAAGATGTGAGCATGTGCAAGTGTAAATAAAGCGGTTTATCCCCTGGCGAGTAAAGGGTTCATGACTAGTTGGACAACCTGAAAACCTAAAACAAATAAACAAACTTTGTGATGAAGGGAAAATGTATCCTCTAAAAGCAAAATCTATACATGAAAAGAGAATGACTACAATTCCTGGTGGCTTGGGCGACCCCAAACTGCTTCTGGAGGAGGACGAGCAGGCTGCGCTCGCCCCATCGGAAACTGCCAGAAATCATCCGAGATTGAGGACTCGAAGAACATCAGAAACAGCAGCCCTGACAGTAAAATCATTCCAATCAACATCGCATACAACTGCCATTCTGCAAAAACCAAAGAACAACAAAACACATTTAGATCAGTAACAGGAACTTGATCCACACTATCCTATCAAGCTACCCAAACGAAACGTAGAAATTCCACTTCAGTTATAACTTTTTATAGTATCCAACTACTCCATGTCGGATGAATGTTTCCTTCTGATGATTCATTGAAAGTTTGATGAGGTTTGGTAAGAGCTTGCCTTTCCACTCCGACTTTTGTAGCCGACAAATTCGAGCAGTTGCGTCTCCTCCCAATGACAACAGGGACCTGGAATGGTCAGGTAGAGATACAATTATGAACCGGGATTGGAATGAGAATTATCATACTTGAAGTCATGATCATCAATTAAAAGTACCTTCCTTTCTTGGAAAATTCCAACCCGGTGACAGGCGAGCTGTGGGCGCTTCCGATCAGCTTAGTTGCCTCCATTTTCATCACTAACACTACAATCAAGTCACCTTCTGTGGTTCCCCTGCACATTCATATAAGACAGCTATTATTTTGATGCCAAAGAGCCCTTTCCAACTTCTAGGCATGTTCTCAGATATCAAACGAATAGAAGGATTCAGATCAACTTACAAGGCCAAATATTTTCCGTCACGAGTAACAGCAAGAGATGAAATAGGGGCGTTAGCCAGTCTTTTAGCACCAATTCTGCTCCAGTCCACCATGTTCCATACTCCAATCAAGCCTCTCTTTCCTGCAGCAATCAATGCCATAATCAACTTCCTTTTCACTAGAACAGAGGGGGCATTACACCATGTAAGTAACTATACAAATGAGCATACTCAGGGAAAGACAGACAGAAGATGATAGAGAGGAATGTGAAATTTTACCCTTTGTTATTGAGACGAATAAGAAAGCTTGCTTTCTATCCCGTGAAAATCGGCAACAACCGAATTTCTCATCCTGCCACAAAGTTGCAGATAAATCCACAATATTAATGTAGAGTTCTAGTATGCACACCAAAATCTCATTGCTCAACATCTGGCGTACCTTCTCTGGCTGCAATTCGGCTAATGCTTCTCTGTCCACGATTCCCCATACTCGACATCCTCTGTCCTCACCAGTTGTTGACACAAATCCTGAATCCATACTGAAGCATAAAAAATGGTACGCCTTTAGACCGGATACTCGGCGTCAACAGAGGTATGTGTAAAGTCACCCGAAGTTTCAATAAGATTTTAACTTCTCTTTTTGTATTAAAATCAGCTCTAGATAGCTCTAAAATCAGCTCAAAGGAGAGAAAGTAGCCCATATTCATATGCAAACTAGTGGTACTCTCTTAAAGATGGCTTAACTTCAGTTTAGAGACCACCAAGCTCTTCTATTGATCTAATAACTATTAAGAGTGAGGAAAGAGTAGTATAATAAATCAAAGAGTAAAGAAAGAGTAATGTGAATCACCTGATATCAAGATCTTGAATAGAACGATGTGCTTTAGGTTCATCCAATACAAGTTCACAAGTAGGCCAAGCAAAAACTCGAAGGTGACCATCCTGCACAACTCCACAGAAAAACAAAAAAATCAACGTCAATAACAAGCTCCAGAATCGAATATACGATATTGAAAAAAACAGCAAGAATTTCCAGATCTCGAAACTGCCTAAACATACTGTACAAGCACAAAAGAAGTTCGCATCATACATTCGTCGTAACAAATCTAAGTACCTTGCCGCCGGTGGCTAAAAGTAAGCCATCTTCACTAAAACGAAGGCAGTTCTGGATTCCAAGCCCTTGTAAGAGAGGAAACTCGCGATCAGACGCCTCCAGCTTCGTGGAACTCTTTGGATCTATGTCAAAAAACCTGCAAGAAACCCACACTCATATTGTTGGATCACAAAAGGAAATGGGAAATCCCACCAATCTCCATCGAAATCCCACAAGAACAGATAATTTCCAACTGCATGTAGCTATCAAAAGCCGAAAACCATCCTAGCAGAGAAATTTGTCAAAGTCACCCGAACAATTACACCGTCGTTTGATTCATTTCAATATTTGTCCTCTCATCATCCCACGGAATCCTGTCACGAAGCTTACTTGCAGCTATCTGCGAAAGCGCACAGGACGCCATCGCCATCCGGCCGCACAGCAACCAGCAAAGGCGGCCCCTCCTCCACCGTCCCCACCTCACGAACCTACAACCAAAAGCCCCCGGAAATCAAAACCCTAAACCCTAAACCCACCAACAAAAAAAAAAAAAACCACAATCCTCACATTCTCCGAGAGCACGTCCGCGTCAAAGCCGTACTCCCGCACCACCAGCCCCCCCTCGCGCCCCAGCACCACCAGCGCCGAGGGCGTGTCCGTCACACTCCCCGCGCGCGGCGCCCACGCCCCGCACACCGCCCCGAACGCCTCATTCCGCGTCGTGGGTCGCGAGACCTTCAACTTCCCACTCATCTCCTCCAGAAAAACGCAGGCAATGTGTCGATCAATCCAATGCGAGCTTCATCGACGTTGATTTGGAGCGTGAATGACAGACTTTGTGAGGTCGAGGATTGCGAGGAAGTGGGTTTTTTCCATGGGATTTCGAGAGACTGGCAGTCGAGTTGTGAGTGTGTATGTGACATGGGAAGCTGCTTCCCTCTCGAGGGCCCTTCGAGGGGTCGAAGCAAGTGCGAAGGATTGGCTTTTCGTGGAACATGGGTATATCCGTTCGGACATTCCTCTTGCCTTTTTGGTTTTATAGGAAGTCCCTGCGTCTTTTCTCCTGCTGCTGCCTTTTTTTGTCGTTTTAAGGAATGAGCTACAGTCTAACCTTGATAATAGAGTTTTTTTTGAAAGTGCTTCCTGAACGGGCAAGTCAGGAGGAATATGGTGCCAGACAGTATGAGATGTATAGACGGCAAAAAAGAGAGCATGAGGAAATTTCATATCGCCTTTTTCTGCACCAATGAAGTGCTTTGCAATTAATGTTCTTGGGCCCTACCCCATGCAAGCTAAAGTTCCTCCATAGTACAGTCTAACCTTGATAATATCACACTTGTTAATATAACACCTTGATATTGTCACCCAAAACCTTGAAACATATTTTCTTAGTGTAAAACTACCTTGTTAATATCACTATCACCCTTGATAATATCACTTTTTTTTTTTCAGAATCTGTAGTGTAAGTGTGACAATATAAAAAATGGATGGATGAATAAGTGTGGATGGTGGCATATCTCGTCGGAATGTTTTAATGTATCTACCATTGGGGGTGATTCCTGAATGAAAAATGTGTGCAAATCATAGATTTTGGTGAAGACGTGGGTTCTAGGAAGAGCGAGGGTTTTGAGCTCCAAAAGCATTGAGACTCGGGAGAGGGTAAGGATTTGCTTGTGGTTGGTTTCTTAACAGATTTAGTAGAGTACAGGTCGTTGGGGTGTAAGTTCATTGCTGGAATGGCGATTAATTGATGATACTATATGTGTAATGTGAACCAGTTACACCTTGTCACGTGTTATTTCTCAATGACCATTCGACATGAGGTGAGATAAATCATATGCTAGGTTTCAATGGATTCACTAGTTTGTTAAGTCTCAATATGAGATATCACTTATTCATTTATTTGATTTTTGTGATTTATAACATCTGATGGTGATTGATTCAGGTTGGAAAATCAAGTGTATGACAGTTTGTAGATTAATATAATTTTCTGATTTCTTTTGAATTTTTTTGAATTTTTTTTGCCTTCTTTTTTAATAATATCACATTTTGCCTAAAATTGCCAAACGTGATGTTATCAAAATTGTCACACCTTGATAATATCACATTTTTGGGTGAAACGGAGGGTGTGATATTATCAAGGTTAGATTGTATGGGGGAACTTTAGCTTGGATGGGGTAGGGCCCAAGAACATTAGTTGCAAAACATTTCATTGGTGGAGAAAAAGGCGATATGAAATTTCCTCATGCTCTCTTTTTTGTTGTTTATACATCTCATATTGTCTAGCACCATATTCCTCCTGACTTGCCCCTTCAGGAAGCACTTTCAAAAAAACTCCAATATGACAAGGTTTGGGTGATGAGAAAACTGTTGTGTTTGCGAGTTGTTGTATAATTGATAATGTGACATTTTAGACCTAAATGTTGCATTATCAAGGCTTTCACCCCTAAAGGACCAAGTGTCAAAAATGGGCTTTTTGAAAGTTCAGTCAGATTCCTATGGTGTCAATTTCCAACATTCTTCTTTGAAATTTGTTACTATAGAAAGGCATTATCAAGACCTTAGTGAGAACTTTTTTTTTCCTAAATTGGACATTTGATGAAAAAGTTATAAGGTTTTGAATTTCAAGTGGGGAGAGCGGGCACCTCCAAAAACTTTTGCTAGGACACTCTATTGAATGTGAGATTTTCAATACTTGCAAGTAATATTATTCCCCTTTGTATTGTCAAAAAAAAAAAGGTTCTTGTTTTTAGTGAAAAATAGCATACCAACCCAAGTCAAACATTGTCACTCATTGTTGGGCAAGGAACCAAAAAACCTTCTTCTTTTCCACATAAAACCTAGATATCTTTATATTTTTCACTTTTTATTTTTTCCACAACAATATGTGGTATAAACCTTCTTATCGACCAATCAAAATATCAATCTAAAACATATTAAGTTCACAAAAAATTAAAGTGTGATTTAACAAATTTCGAACCTCCACTCCTTGCACAATTGTTTTGAATATGCTACACTTTTCCTCTACCTCTACATTGGTGTATAAGGAACTAACATCATGCTTAACAAGATGGTAATGGATTTAGACCTTGTGTAGTGCAAAAACTTGACACCAAGTGAAGTCAAAGTCTCCTGATCCATTGAACGTAGGGAAGATAATGAACCATTTGCTTGACTTCAAACCCTATAATCTTTCAATCCGAGCGGACAAAGTTTATGAAATTTTATTTATATATTACTTAATAAGACTTAATTGAGATCCTATGGTCAAAACTAGAAATCAAAGTTTTTGTTTCCTTCTTTGTTCATTGCACTAGAATCCAACAATTTTGAAGTGTTTTTGGTGTAAAACTGTCACGGTACCTTAGGGATTAATATTCTGCACAATAAGAAATTCCTTAAGGTTGCCAAAAATCATGTACAATACATATTTTATTAATCTAGCACCAAAATCTCATGTTATGTGGTCATTTTTGCAATTTAAAGTAATGTTACTTTTTGTCCAAAATAAATGAATAAATTAAATAGATAAATTGTGGTCTGTTTCAGTCATCATATAAGTAATGGATGCTTGCTACATGCTCAAAAATGAATATGGGATAACGCAATCAAACCTAGTACATGACAGAAATTGACATCCTTTCTCATGCATTGTGGAATGTAAATGAATTTTAGAAAATCAAGTTAAATAAAGTCACATTTCCATGAACCGCAAATCATGCAAACAATGACATGAAATTTACATGAACTTCAACTTATTGTACACATTAAGGAGCACAGAATCACAAATCATGTGAACAATGACATGAGTATTCATTGGACAAATAAGAGAGTTGTCCAATCGAAACAATGGCTGCAACAATATTTATGAGTCAATTCTTGTGGTCATGTAGGAATAAATTAGCCACCTCTACAATAATGATATCAAACCTCCTAGAAACTTAATAATATAAAAATCACATAAAAATTCTCAAGTAACAAGTCTAGACAGCAGGTAAGAAGAAAGCGTCTAAACTTCTCTGATGTTTATTACCACGATTGGCTTATAGTCATTTTCCTCAACCTCCCCAATACTTTTTTGAATTTTGTAACGGCATGAACATCAAAATAGGAAGAATTGCCTATGATAAAATGAGAGAGCATCTCAGCATGATGTTTAGCATTAGATAACCACACAACATGTGGAGGCTAATCATCCACATTAACCACATTTGCATTAAGGTCAAACTCATGCGGTGTGTTCATGTCAATTTTCAAGGCAAGATTAAGAAGCTCCTTAGTACTATACTCAGCTTCAATGTATTCTTTGCCAACCATATTCACGTAATCCTCCACTAGAAGTTCTTCATCTCCTAGCCTGAGTTGTGCAATCAAAGCTGAAAGTTCATCAGCTTCCTTCATCATTCTGTATTTCTCCCGCTCATCATCCATAGCAAAATCTGCATTCCAATCAGGCGGAAGGATCTCTGAGGCCCTCCAACAATTACGTATAATATGTGCGTCCATCTCCTCCCACACCATATTGCACCTCATTATTGCATGCTTTGCATTTGGCACAACCTTGTACAAATCTACTATATCTCCTTCACCATCCTAGTGAGCCAACATCCATTCTACCAATTTTGACATGTACCGCACTTTGAAAGATGCAATGATCCCTTGGTCTAAAGGTTGTACCACACTTGTCACATTAGGTTGCAGAAATAAAATAGACATGTGGCTCAAAGTCAAACAATTGAATCCATGCACCTGTGTTATTGTCACATTCTCCAAACTATGGGTTGAAGAGTTGTCCATGATCACAAGAGCTTTGCGGCCTGCATTTTTGAACTCGTTGTTCAAATGGTCATCCGTTCTACAAAAATATCTCCCACCATCCAAGCCGTCTTATTTGAATACCACAATATATAAGGTTTGGGATCCCACCTGCCAAAACATCTTGGGCACTTGGATTTTCCAACTGTGAAGAGCTTGAGTTTGTGAGAGCCTGTTGCATTTACAGCCAATGCAAGAGTGATCGTCTCCTCTTGAATCTTCTGGCCTTTCACTTTGCCTTGTGCCAATGTCTTGTTAGGTTGTGCTTTGAAATAAAGCCCAGTTTCATCCATTTTATAAACATCTTCTGGAGCATACTGTGAAATCAGCGGAGGCATTCTACCCAAGGCTTGAGCTACTCCTTCATCTGCATCTCCACTCTTGCCGTGCATGTAAACACTGTAAATTCCAATCATGGATAAAAAGATTTTTTTAGATACATGGATTTTAGAACATTAGCAATTGAACAAATAAACTCATAATAGTCAAGGAAAACTCACCAAGAAATATTGTTCTTTCTCTTGAATTTTGCAACCACTCGTTTGAAATCTTAAAGTTCTCATAGGCCTCCTCTTTTCCCAATTCATGTAGAGAAGAAAACCTCTCTACCAACGCATCTCGAATGGTGGAAGCCTTGCGGCTTACAACGTCGTCATTGATAACTCCCCCTTTACTACAAACCTGATAAAAACAAACATTTTTAAAAAATGTCACCAAAATTTAAATGTATCTAATTCTATAACAGAAATAGAATAAATCATGAAATTCAAGATATACAATATCTGTTTGAACCAAGCAACCAAGGCTACTTCCAACTCATGGTACATAGATTCCTTCATTCATTTGCCTTGCACGGTATCCAAGTTTGATTCCATAATTTGATTGGCAGATTTCACCAATTGGGAAATCGTGTATCTCTTTAATATTCTTTCAAGGGTGTAATTTGTTGAATTTATCGGCCACAAGTTGTTGTGATCAAGAGGGATTGCCTCTATGAATTTTGATCACCTCCTACTTCTCTACCATGGTTAAATTTGTATGCTCTCTTTTTGAACTTGACACCATTGTTCTCAAATCTTAAAGAATATCATTCTTGTCAAAAATGAAACAAGTAAGAGTTTTGTGAATAAAATTAGAGAATGGAAAATGTGCGAGGTTTTTTTTAATTAATTTTTTTTTAATAGAATTTTTTGAATTATACTAATTGTCTGCAATATAGTACCCATTTACAAAGGTTACATTCAGTCACGTAAGAAAAATACTACACTCAATAATTTTGGAACACATATTATACTTGTCAAATGTTGAGTACATTGTATAATGCTCCAAATAAATTTAGCACACATTAATCGGACAAGACTATTCAAATCAAAATAAATAATTGCAATTGAATTCTGAACTGATTTATTTTGAAAAAAAAAAACGGCACAAATTGTGCACAAACCTACTTTAGAAAGTCCATTTAAACTTTTTTAATTGGCCTAAAACCATCATCCATCCACCAATTTATGTGAATTAACCCTAAACCACTTCAGAGCAATTACTTATGAAATACCAATGAATCAACACAAACTATTGGATTATGTGAATATTTGTTGTCAGTTTAGGGTGTTTTATAAAACATTATCTCATTTCGGTTTCCAAAAATACACATATCTTTATATCACCTCCTCAAATCTAAGTCCTCTATGTTGTTCATTGGAGCAACAAGTTTAAAAAATATAAAAGATTTTGCTAAACTTCATAAGAACCACTTTGAATGTGTTCAACTTAACAACTTCAAATCCAGCAACTACCTCCCTAAGCACATGTAATATTCATTAACATTGAATATTCTGATAATTAAAAAAAATCCCACAAAACATTACTCAATTTTTAAATACAAAGTGGACTCTACATTGACAATTTTTAGAATAAATTTAAATTGACATAACCCGTTGCTCTAAAAATAAAATGCAACACTTCTAGAGATAGAAACATCACTTGTGATGTAGCAATGAAGCAACAAGATTGCCGAGAGTACGGCCTTACTGTGTTAACGGATCACCCTTTCATGGCAATATTCACAAGACTCAAGCCTGCGCTATTTTTATTAGACGAAGTGATCCTTTCACGGCCACGAGACGAAGCAACAAGAAACCTGATCCAGTCGTTAACAAAGTTACAACTCGTTTATTAACAAAGTTCATTCATTAACAAAGTTCACAGCTTGTTCCCCAAGTTTGCAAATTGTTCCCATCATGAGGACATGTTCCCACAACATTTATTCCCCTTGATAATGCGACAAAAAAGGGGTCTCAAAGTGTCTTATTATAGAGTGTTATAGTTGTACTATCGAGAAATTTTTATACTACAAAAGCATTAAAAATTTGGTCGCGCACAAATGTGTCATATTAGCGTGATTGTAGTATTATCAAGGTTAGATTGTACAGTCTAACAGATCCGGTTATCGACTGGATCCCGTTATCGACCCTCGTCAACAGTAGGTCGGGAGGTGACGCTTGGTGGAGCGGTTAGCTTGGCGCCCAACCCTACCTACCATGCCCTGTCCAATCCTATCCACCCTAACTAACCGTGCCCACCCTGACATGTCCCCGTCCTGCCATCGTGTCCCCCTCGCCACGTCAACACCTCGCCACGATGGCCTATGATTTCCCATTACCGGTGGCTGTCGGACAGGTTGTGAGCAGCTTTAGGATTTTGGGGTTGTGAGAGGTGTGTATGAGATGGGAGCGACGACGGCGGAGGATTGTCAGAGGTGTTGGTGAAGTTGTGAGGTCAAGAGAGGTGGTGCATTGAAGTGGCTATGAGGTTTTAGAGTATGGTGGTGAGGTTGTGAGTGGCAAGGTTGTGAGGTTTACGATAGGTATTACCTTGTTGAATTCCGGCGAGCTTTTGTTTTGCGGTGAGGGTGCTTGAGAGCGGCGATGTGTTGGAGATTGAGTAGGAGCGGACGAAAAAGGTTGAGACGCTCGGCGGGGGCTGCACCCGCGGCAAGGCGTACGTCATTTAAAGGGCCGCCATCCGCCTACTGTGGATGACGGTGGCAAAGGTCAAAATCCGGTTCGGTAGGGCGCACAATTGTTGCGTGGGCAAAGATCAGGAGGCGGAACACTATCTAGACACACTACGTCCGGACATGAGAGTGGGTGGCGTGATTGCGATGCCGGAGGCACATTGAAGGACGTACAACCGTGCAAGGTGATCGCCAATCGGGAGGTGGAAGCACTTCCATGGAACGCGGCTGGACATGCTACTAGCGTGCGAACCTCTTAGACTAGGTTGCATTTTTAGTGATATCAATATGTACAAAATGTAGGTTTTGATATCTTGAGAAAGGATTTAAGATATGGATAGATTTGAATATGGACAAGTTGAGTATGGACAGGTAAAATCGAATAAAAAATAAAAACAATTTTGGAACCGTGGTTTGTTGCAATGCATTTGTTGCCTTTCCTATAGTTTATTTTCTTCATTCTTTCTTCTCTCTTCCTTTCATAGACACGTTTCCTTCTTATTGCCGTGCATGACACTTGTTGTATGTTACCGTAGGTAAACCTCTAGTTTGGCACCTCCATGCCGAATAATTAATTAAAATGACTAAAGGCCATTCAACATCCAAAATTAAAATAAATTAATTTTTGGCAAGAAATTACATATTATTGTATTTAGCACTTTTGACGACCGTGGGGTTTGAATCCAAGACCTTGGGGTTCTAAATCAAAGCCTCCATGCATGCGCATCCTCGAAGGGAGGCTTTCCCAAGGCCCACTCCCCTTTGATGTCTACCATTGTGACAAAATTTGTAAATATATAGTTTCTCTAGTTTCGGCAACTTCGTCAAATATTTTTCCACTTAATTTGGCAAGCATTTTTCTAATCAATAAACGCCAAACTAGAGGTTCACCTACGGTACTAGGAGTTTGTTTCACAAGAAAAGAATTCAAATCAACTAATAAATGAAAAATAATTTTGAAATTGTGGGTGTTGCAATGCATATGTTCACATTCCATAAGTGGCTTTTATTTTCACCCTTCCTTGTTCCTTTCATGGAAACCTTTCCAAAGACCTGCCTTGTGGCTGGGACGCAATCATTTTCCTACGTCCATCGAATTCGCAAAAAGTCTTTCTCCATTCCTTGCTTCTACCTATTTCATTAACCGGAAGTGACAATTGAGACGTTGGGTCAAGGACTCTAGGATCAGCCTTGACCTTGATGTTGAGGAGCTAATCCTAAAACCTGTCCGGACAGTGGATCCCCCAACCTAAGCCCTGGAACAACGTCACTTCCAATTAATGAGGCAAATACAAAACTTCATTAAACCTGCCAAGACTATAAAAATGTGAAACCTCACAATTATTTCAATGCCCCACCTCTCCTAACCTCACAACCTCGCCGCAACCTCCTCACAACTTCACCCACACCGCTCCCAATCCTTTGCCGTCGCTGCTCAAAACCTAAAAACCCTAAAGCCGCTCACAACCTGTCCGACAGCCGCCGGTGATGAGAAACCCTAAAGCCCTTCACAACCCTGCCCAAAGCCTTGCCTCCCGACCCACTGTCAACGGGGGTCAATAACGGGATCCAAGTCTAATCTTGATAATATCTCACTTTTAACCCTTTACCATCCAACTATGTTACTCGTACAACGAAGATTTCAGCTGATTTTTTTCTTTATGTTAGATTTTATGGAAACATAATGCCTTGTTTCAGTATCTAACCCTACATAATTGAACTCAAACCTTGACCTAAACTTTGGGGAGAATTTAAACAACATCTAACAGTTGAAGGAATAGATAATAGTAATTAAAGATACCATGTATTGGTAGTGAAAAGTGCGGATTTTGGAAGGTATACTACTTTAACCATCAATAGGTTCTTGCAAGAAATTTTGTACTTTGAATAAAACCAATTCACATGTGCACTAGCTTGATAGCTTTGCATTGACATATCATATGTGAAGAAAATATTTATATACAATTACAGATGATCTTTTTGCTATTGTCTACTTGATTGTAACAAAAATGTTCCAAACTCATACGGATCAAAACGGAAGTTTTGTATGTGAGGAGAAAGATCAACAATCTCAAAACAATGAAGAATGTCTTAAAGACAAAGTTCAATCAAATTAAAAGACCAAAATCAATGAGCATGTGTATGAAATACAACATAGTATGCGGCATGGTATTCACTATATTCACTATATTTTAGTGTATTTGAAGTAATTTGTGTTGTATTCTTGGTTTTTCCATGAGTTCTATATAACTCCAAATCATGATCTGATTGTTGAAGAGTGTTCATGTAATGAGTGTGCGAATCTGAACCACGTATCTTAAAGCCTAATTCCTCATGGATTTCATGCAAATTGAGTTTTATCACCGCCGAAGGCCCATTTTGGACTTCCTAGGCGTTAAAGGGCTAGTAGAACACCTTAATATTGTCACCTAAAACCTTGAAGTTGATTTTCTTAATTCAAAACTTCCTTGTACACACAAAATAGAATTAGCGATACTATGTAGAATCAACAGAATTGGTGGCTAAAGATTGGGCAAGCCCTCGCCTTGTAGGTGTCGAGTAAAGAAAGATCGATAACCACAACAGATTGAAAGTCCTAACCAACATCAAACTAACAAAAAACATACACTAAAACAAATATACCTAGTACACCCTCAAGGAATAACTAGTGAATCACAGTAGTAGTCAAGCGTCTCGCACTCTACAAAGGAAGAATCAACGACTGCAAGTAGTATAAGAGTATGCGGAGCCTTTACTAATGATAAACAATCACTTACAAGCAAAGGTAATCACTAAACACTTTCTAATTCACTTACAAAGCTTGACTTGACAAAGACGTCAAGTCAAGGACGTGTGCGGCGCTATACGCACACACACAACCCTAAGTGGATAGAAATCATCAACGGATGAATGCCGTGCGCGGTCGTACGTCTCTAAACCCATAGAATAGCAAGAAACTAATCTACGCTAGAACACTACGATGCGAAGAGGCCCTCAACACCACGTCCCGAGACATAGGCTTGCTTTATCTCACAAGCTTCCCTAACATGATGCTTTAGAGTCAAATCCTATTCTCATCCCGTCCATCCATGAGTCGGCCCTCACCCTTGTCCCGAATTAGCGTGTTGTATTTGTCGTGTCTATTGACAAAAATCCCATGTTCCAAAACTCCATGTCCTCACTAAGCCTTGTTCCAAAATCCCATATCCCTGAATCTACTCTCCTTTCAACCCAATGTCCCTCGGCCGTTGTCCCATCAAAGCCCCTTGTTGTCCCATAACAGAGAATCCTGAGGTGTCTTTGCAAAGCACGACTTCAGTCTTAGGTTAGACACAATTTCTACCTCCCACCGTTGCGCTTTTATTCTCTTTTGTGCATCTCCATCCATTAATGTTTTCATTGCACTCCGTAAGACATGTTTTGTAGTGAGTTATATCATGTGGAATTTACCTTCAATTTTTGTGAGAGTTTGTTGGGTTCTTGGATGCTTGTGATACGGTCTAGTCAAGGAAGGAGATTGGTCATTCTTGGTGATATATATTGGTCATTAGTGATACGGTCTAGTCAAGGAAGGAGATTGGTCATTCTTGGTGATATATATTGGTCATTAGTGATCTATTTTAGTGAGTGATAGTAATGTGATAATGATGGATGCATATTGTAAAATCTTGTCTGTTTAGAATTGATGGTGATACTAATTTGTGAGGGATGATGGGATGCATACTGCAAAGTAGGATTGATAGTGATTTGTTTTTGTGCATGATGGTCATCTGATGATGATGGATGCATAGTGCAAAATATTCCCTATGGACAATTGAAGGTGATTTTTTTTTTGCTTTTGTGAGAAATGGTTGTCTGATGGTGATTGATCTAGGTTGCAAAGTCTTGCCTGTGAGAGTTTGCTATTTTATTTGTTATTTTGATATTTTTGTTTTAAAAAGTATGTTTTTTTAATAATATCACATCATGTACAAATCCGCCAAATGTGATATTATCAAATATGTCACACCTTGTTAATATCACACTTTTTGGTGAAACGGAGCGTGTGATATTATCAAGGTTAGATTGTAGTATAATAATAAACTGTTGTTCCCAACGGGCAATGTAAGTTTAGACAAGTTAACTAAAATTGTAGAAATCAAAATAAAAGTAAAAATAATAGAAGTAATGCCACGTGTTACTGCGTCCTATGACGGGTATCACCTAGGTATCATATGATACTTGTAGGCCTTTAATATATACTAACTAGTGGGGTACCCATGTCCTCCGGACACAACATTTTTTTGTGTTGAGTCCCCACTACAGAGAAGACTAGTATATCAACTACCTGTTTCCAATTGATGATGTAAGTTTAGATTTAACTAAAATTATAAAGTAAATTGTGTTGCCCCCTCGTATGGCGGGTATCACATGATACCTGTAGGCCTTTTATTATATGGAGAGATCATTTCTTCTCTCTTCCCTCTATAACAGAATCCTAATGGATATCATCAATATCCACCTCATAGTTGGGGGCTTAACTTGGAGATACCCTACACAATGGTCACTTTTGTCCATAATTAACTCAAAATGGAGAATGTCCAATTTTTTTGTCTAGGTAATTACCCATGTAATGTCAAGGTGCTACCCTCATAATGCCTAGGTGATACCCATGTAATACTTGGTGATACCCATTGTGTCCAAATCACTATGCCAAAAGAAAATGAATTCTTTCAATAGAGAGGTACCAAAACTTACCATTGAGTATGGTATGCGGGAGATATTTCCAAAGAGGGCAGAGACTTTACTTTTACTTTTACAAATTTAGTTCACTTATCTAAATTAACATTGTCCTTCGGAGAGAACGGGTTAGTATACTAGTTTTCCAGAACTTTTCTTATACATCTAAAGCATGTGGGATTGTTTTTGATGATTTTCTTAGAAATATGATGTTTCAGTGACCCCTATTAATCATTTTTGCCAATACCTAATGTAGATAGTAAGTTCCCAAATCTTATTCTCAAGAGAATGGGGTAATTTAGTAAACACATAACTCCCTCAGGGATTTTCAGTCCATTCAATCCAACAAACCTCTCTTGCTAGAACACTTCTTGCAAGCGGAACTTCCAAAAACCTCACGTCCACATCCCTTCCACTAAAAATCCTGGGCATCACACTGTACTTTCAATTAAATCCTGTATGGATTGTGGAATTTAATTGAAAGAATGGTGGGATGCCCAGGATTTAATTGAAAGTATAGGATTATATAGGATTTTTATTGAAAGTGTAGTGTCCAAACCGTTAGAGGTCCAAACGTGGCGTCATCGTGGTTTTGGACCTCTAACGGTTTGGGGTCCTAACCTTAAACCCTCAGGACCCTCTCCGAAATCACTCCTCACACATTGCCCACCTCCACAACTCCACTTCGCAATTCGCTCCACGCAACGACGTCCACGATCATCCATGTTCACCCTTCACAACTCTCGAGCGCGAGAGACAACAAAGCGACAGCAAGGAGACGTTCTATCCAGGTCTAAGAGTTTAGGGTTTACAGTCAAGCCAGAGTCATGACATAAATCCAGCCTCACGGAATCTATGCACGAGCCTGGCGAGGGACGCGGTTAGAGCGTCTTCTTGCTGTCTCTTTGTTGTCTCTCGCGCTGCCCTCCTGATTCGCGATGTCCAGTTCGAGGAAGCTCAAGCTCCGGGCCGCGCCGAGAGCGCCCCGGCGCCCCGCGCACACCAGGCACGCGGAGCCGGTCCCGCTCGCCAACCGGTTCCAGGAGCTCCTCGAGCAGGACGAGGTTGCCGCCCCTCCTCCGTCGCAGAGCAGGGCGGTGGACCGCCATGGCCCGACCACCACCAGCATGGCGCAGCGCCTCCAGGACATGCTCGGGGAGTCCAGCCCATTCGGAGATAGTCTCGTCCAGAGCAAGCGCAGCGTCGCTGCAGGTGGGGTTTCCAGTTGCCTCTCTGACGAGATGCTTTGACAGGATTGGTTTAGGGTTTATGTTTCTAACCACGTTTCGGTAGTGTCATGTTTAGGGTTTGCTGCGAGGAGGGGGTCCGAGCCCTTGTGGAACCATGAAGTAGAGGCTGTGGAGAGTGACACAAGTGACCATGAGGAGGGGACTAGGGGCTCTGCCAAGGGGTTGGTGGTGCCCATGGGCCAAAGGCTGGACGAGCTTCTGCAGGAGGACAGGTCGCGGTCGCGGCAGGAGAAACGAAAGCAGCGGCAGAAAGGCAAAAGTACGGTGACTTTCACGTCTTGATCTGGTTTAAAACCGTCGCAGGAGATGACTATGTTTACGGACTATGCCTTTACAGTACGTGACTGTGTGTTGAGTTCAGGGTTTACGTACTAAGGGCTAGGGTTTAGGGTTCAAGTTTCACATGTTTACAGTACATGACTGTGTTCAAGGTTTAGGACTCATGTGTCCGCATGTGTACATGACTGCGTTTAGGATATAGATACTTCCCGTACATGAGCAGGGTGACTAACAGCGATCTGATCGTTTTCTTTCAGGACCACTTTTGGAGCCCAAATCCGTCTCCAACTCGGATGACATCGAAGCCTGCGACAACACCGGAACTCCCACATACCCAGACGACGTTCACGTCCCCACCCCCACCAAACCGCAAACCCTACCGAGAATCGCAGAGCAGTTCCAGGAGGCTCTCATGGCAGCTCCTTCCTTCGATTTCGCCCCTTCGCCCTCGGTGCAGCAGTTCCCGAGAAACCAGGACTATTCCACCAGGTTACAGAGGATTCTTCAGGCGGAGAAACTGCAGCATGCGGAGATCGCGAAAGGGGCGCCTGGTGGTGCGCCCCTCGACGCTATTCAGGTAACGAAAAGTCCAGGTTTAGGTTTTCTTCCCGGGTTGATGTAAGTTGGCAATGGGTAATAAGAACGGTTTCGAGACACAGGTCAAATTCACCATAGGGTTTTAGGGTTTAGGGTACTGATGTATTTGTGGGACACAGGTGCAGGTTACGAAGAAATCTCTGGAAGGCCGGCTCGTAACCTGCAAGTGTCAAGTGATACAAGCGCCTTCGAAATGGACCTCCTACTCTCCTCATGTGGACCAGGTGCAAGTGATCTTCAACTCCAAAGTCGCCGCGGAACTCGAAATTGACGTCGGCCGCATGGTGCGCATATATCCGCCGTGGCGTGAGGTGACGCTTGCGGGAACCACAACCAGGGTCATTCTCTGCACGTACTTCTGTGAAGCTGTTTACTAGCGCCATGTAAATTTGTACAGAGACTCTGCAACTGTGTAAAATGAGGATTTCTTCACGTTCTTACCTGCCAACAAAATCACAGCATGGGAGAAGCCTTCGTGGGATAATGTAGCTTTTATTTGCAGCTAGATGATGAGTGACCTTCTACGCTGTACATGCTCGCATTCGATATGTCACCACGATATCACCACTGACATTCACGGTGGCTTCACTGCAGAAAAGTCCCAAACAATTCTTCAAGCCTGAAAAGGAGTTATTAAAATGGATCAAACCAACTGATCACGCAGAACGTAGAATGTAAGGTTCAGGGGTAAGGAATCCACGGTGACTTTACCTCATAAAATGTACCCAAACCTTCAAGTAGATCGGACCGATTATATTATGATTAGAAGTCTAGGGTCAGGATCTAGGGTTCAGGGTTTGGACATCCATGATGACTTTTGACTTCTATCCAAACCTGAAAGGATGGCAGAGAAACAGACCGGACCATCTATATTCGTCCAAAATCTAGATTCCGGAAAGAAAAGTACCGGATTCCTGGAAAAATGAACTAAGCATGTGAAGCAGCAGGTGGCGAGGCGCTTCGAAGCTCGGACAAGTCAGCACCACTTGTACCGTTCCCGACGTGGTCACGACGACGACTGACCACTCAACCTGAGTCGGACTCAGTAGCCAACAACGACACCATCCGATAATTACATCATGCACCATGCGGAGCAGCGATGCACAAGGAACTTACGCTTGTCACGCTCACGTCACACAATTGATCACATCCATTTTACCATTGTTCCATTTCCATCAACTTCTGCTGCGCCATCTCGAGCACAAGAAACTTCTCCCACCTCGAGGTTAGTACCCTGACGTCTGCCTTGGAGCTCAGGTGCGCGCTTGCGCTAGTTGTTAAGCCTGCTTGCATCTCCCTTTGGAGTTAAACCGTGTCTCTACTTTTGTGGTGGATGTTGTTTTCTGTCTCTTTGGGTTGGGTTTCTGGGTTTACATTGTTGACGTCCTCGACCGGAAGGTGAGGGAGCCGCACTCTAGAGTTCTAGCGATGAGTGTGTGGACCTTGGAGGTTTTTCATAGCAAGCAACAGGCACACTCGTCAGATTGTGTCTCTTTTCAACCGAGAGCTTGAGAGGAAGAAGGATTTTGCACATGCCTAGAGCTCGAAAACCAGAAGAAATTCGCGAACTTTGAGCAAGCTCATGGACTAATCGAGATGTTTCCTACCTTGTTGGGTATGTCAGGGATTTTTCGACGCAATGGGGGGTTCGAGCAAGGCGCAGGAGCTCCTTCCGGGCGGCCCTCGCACACTCGGCCGCTACATCGCATCCCGCCTGGTCGAAGTCGGGGTGCGCGACGTCTTCACGGTGCCCGGCGACTTCAACCTTATCCTCCTGGACCACCTCCTCGCGGAGCCCGGGCTCGCCCTCGTCGGCTGCTGCAACGAGCTCAACGCGGGGTACGCCGCGGACGGGTACGCGCGGGCCAACGGCGTGGGCGCCTGCGCGGTCACCTTCACCGTTGGCGGGCTGAGCGTGATCAACGCCATCGCCGGGGCGTACAGCGAGAATCTGCCTTTGATATGTATCGTGGGCGGTCCAAATTCCAACGACTACGGCACCAATCGCATCCTTCATCACACGATTGGTGACCCGGACTTTGGACAGGAGCTCCGGTGCTTTCAGCAGATCACTTGTCTGCAGGTTTGTGAGTGGATTCGTGCTGGTTTGTAGTCTGGAAGCGTCGATGATGTGATGTCTGGTTGCACGAGATGTAATCTCTGGAAGCATCATGTGGTGTCTGTTTGAACAAATTACAGGTGGTGATACAATCTTTGGACGATGCGCATGAGCTGGTGGACAGAGCGATTTCCACGGCGATCGCGAAGAGCAAGCCCGTGTACATCAGCGTGAGCTGCAACCTGCCCGCCCTTCCGCACCCGTCCTTCTGCGCCGTGCCGCTTCCGTATTCCATGACGCAGGGCTCCAACCCCAGAAAGTAAGACCATCGACTTCCCACTTCATCAGTCAATATTTGTGAAGATACACAGCTCATTACTGTGCATACGCATCAATGCATCACGAGTCGGTAGTTGGAATATGAGTGTGCACGCGCGTTTTATGAACGCATTATGAGTAAGTAGTTGCCAAGATTCACTGATTAATGTGTACCTGTTTCACGATCAATGCATGACTTGGGTAGTTGCGACGACGCACAGATGATTGTGCACATGTTGAGCTCGTATTTTGTTTGTCGATTCAGGCTCTACGGGATTGGGAACTTGGCGACGAATAAGCTGAGCCTGGAGGCGGCGGTGGACGCAGTGAGCGAGGTCTTGAACAGCGCCGTGAAGCCCGTGCTGATCGCGGGACCCAAGCTCCGGGTTTCCAAGGCAACCGAGGCGTTCGAAAAGCTCGCCACGGCCTCCGGGTACGCCGTGGCGGTCATGCCGTCCGCGAAGGGGTTCCTTAACGAGTCGCACCCGGGGTTCATCGGCACGTACTGGGGCGCCGTGAGCTCGACGTACACCGCTGAGATCGTAGAGTCCGCGGATAAGTACCTGTTCGCCGGCCCTGTGTTCAATGATTACAGGTCAGTCTCCAACTGCTGTCCTCTTTGAATAATCAAAACCCGCCCTAAATAGCTCTAAATCAGCTCACAGAGAAAAAAAAAAAGGTGGGTAAGATTCATGGTTCAACTTGACCTCTCCTCTTCAAAGGCGGCTAAAACTACTTTTAACTCAAGCTCTTCCATGGACTGAATTGAAGGATTCTAGTTGAGAGACTACTAAGCTCTTTCACATTCAATAAATCAAAAGAGGAGTATCATATTCACCTCAACCATCGCAAGTTTTACTGCACTTTTGATCTTGGACCTGATCAACCCTGAGTCTCGCTTTGCAGCTCTGTGGGATACTCGTTGCTGATCAAGAAGGAGAACATGGTGTCCCTCCAGTTCGACCGAGTAGAGATCGGCAACGGACCGTCCTTCAGTTGTGTGCTGATGAAGGACTTCCTGGAGGCGCTTGCCAAGAAGGTGAAGAAGAACACGGCCTCCTTCGACAATTTTGCACGCATGTACGTGCCGCCTAGCGTTCCTCTCAAGCAGAAACCGGGGGAGCCTCTTCGAGTTGTCAACCTCTTCAAGCACGTCCAGGTGCCAAATGAGACCAGTTGTAATGAATTTCCACAGAATTGGGAGATTTGAATTGGTTTAGTGAGAGCTTTGATCTTTGATTAACTGCAGGGAATGTTGACGAAGGATACCGCTGTAATAGCTGAGACGGGGGACGCATGGTTCAACTGCCAGAAGCTCAAGCTGCCCGACGGCTGCTCTTATGAGTTCCAGATGCAGTATGGGTCCATTGGGTGGGCGGTGGGGGCCACTTTGGGGTATGCGCAGGGTACGAACAAGGAGAGGCGCGTCATTGCTTGTATCGGTGACGGAAGTTTTCAGGTATGAGACCTATCCAGGCTTGCACAATATTCTCTACTGCATTTTTCTTATGTTATAATAGTGGCAGTCTCAGTAGGAATGGGTTGCTCCATTGTCTAGCATTCCATGAAATGGGAGAATGTGAAGGTAACACCTTCTCAGAGAATCAGGCTGCTAAGAAGAATTATAAAGCGGTTTTGAGCTTCTATCTGTGGATATTTTTAGTTTATGGCTTTAACTAATGGGAGTAGTGTGCTCTACCTTGGGTCAAATCATATTTACCTGGTGGTCTGAAGATGAATTGGTCGTGGGATTGTGCAGGTAACGGCACAAGACGTGTCCACAATGATTCGCAACCGCCAGAAGACCATCATCTTCCTGCTCAACAACGGGGGGTACACCATCGAGGTCGAGATTCACGACGGCCCTTACAACATCATCAAAAACTGGAACTACACTGCTCTGGTGGAGGCCTTTGCCAACGGCGAAGGCAACTTGTGGACCTGCAAGGTAAGTAGTTTGATTATGAATCTGGGGATAAATCAGCAAAACAAACTACTTCCATAAGGTACCCATCAAAACGTTCAAAAAAAGAAAGAAGAAAAGTAGATAGTGATGGTAGAGTTTCAACAAGTTCCCCCCTCGTCTTTCATTCTGAAAAAATAAAATCAGCTTTTTATTAGTTCACTTAATCTTAAATCAGCTCAAAGGAGGGCAAGATGGTTAATATTATGGTAGCCAAAAAGCAAGCTACTTTGACTTGATTTTAGAGACCACCAAGATGTTTAGTTGAAGGATCCTACTTTAAAGATCAACAAGCTCTTCTGTTGATCTAATAACTATTTAGAGTGAGAAAAGAGCAATATAATAGATTGAATAACGTGTTTTCTTTCCCAAACTTTGGCTGACTTAAACACACCTAGTTTCCTTGGAAACTTACCTTATATATCGTCATCGCCTTCGAAAGAGAAGACTTAGAGGGCTGCTCATTGAGAAGAAATGTGTTTGCTGGTTGCGCAGGTGCGAACAGAGGAGGAGCTTGAGCAGGCCATTGCTACGACCCACGAGAAAAAAGACAGTCTTTGCTTCATTGAGGTTATTCTCCACAAGGACGACACCAGCAAGGAGCTCCTTGAATGGGGATCTCGTGTTGCAACCGCCAACAGCCGGCCACCGAATCCTCAATAAACACAGATTTAGGAAGTGTATATACAGTAGATATCTGTACAACTGAGTCGATATTGTCGTAGAAGCCTCAATATGCATGGAAATTATGCCGTGGTATCTGTTGAGTTGACACTGGAATATAGTTTGGTGAAACCAAACAGAGATTTGGTAAGCTTAATCGCTTGTTACAAGTTCAGAGTTCGGTATGTTTCGGCTATCTTGCAGAGGTTTTTAAAGGGTTTTTTAATAAAAGAGGCTTGATTTTATGACCGTGATCGGTACCCTGCATCACTCTTCGTCCGCTGCTAGTTTATGGTCATTTCGAACCAGTATTTTGTGATATTTAAACTCACTAATAAGATTAGATTTACAAGCAGAAAGATGCATACCGAAAAAGAGGATGGAAAATAAGAAAGAATATGTTTCAAGTACATCACAATGCTGAGCAAGTTCCCATAACGTTATGTCGACAACCGATACTGTACAGAAAGCGCTGCTAGAATTCAACATTTAAATGTGGGTACAGCAAGAAAGAGCTTCTTGGATGTGCATACAACAAAAGTTGCTGCAATAGTTCAACTGAAATCGAAGTGCATATATGAATTTTTTTAACTAATCGAGATTCGAGTCGGCCCTGCTTTATTACACATGCGGCGTAACACCGCATGCATTAGAAAAGCTAGTAGGATCAAAATTGTTGTTACCACTACAGCAGTCACCGAGTCGCTGAACAATCATATCTTACTAATCTGTAAACAAACCAAGTAGAAAGAAACTATAGCAGCTGAAGTGCTCAGGACAACCATTTTATGGTCGTTGGTTACCTGACAGGGGTAGAATTTTACCAGCCGGAGGGTACTGCGTCGGGCTCGCTTGTAATGCGTGGAATCCTCCTCCCGTTTTGAACATCAGAAAATGAAGATTGACCTTAGAAAATTCGACAAATCTGTAGAAATAACTCACAGTATACGAGACCAGCCAAGGAATTGCCCTGTCCTCGTCATGAGGATGCATCACTGCGAGCTGCAACATCTTCGGCTTCTGATTGAAGAGGACATTGCATCCAGGTTCAAGTAGTTCTTCAAGCTTGCTGGTAGTCTCGCCTCTAACCAAATCTTTTCTTCAGCCTTGTGAGAAAATTCTGCTCAAAATTATACATTTCATTATATACAACATCCCAGTTTACCCCAACCATGTGTGATGCCTCTGATAAAGACTCCAAGCCTCGTCCCAGTTTCGCCACTGTTGGCGCATACGCAACAGATCCAAGAGTCCTCTCTACCTCCTCCCCGTAAAGCAACATGCCAGACGCGGCCACCACACTGCCTCCAAATAGAGCCCAAGCGCTTCGCCTGAACTGTTTCTTTTGAGTCCCTCTCATAGCACTGTAGAAACTGGTGCGAATTGCATGAAACGTTTGCCTTTGCAGCCCAGACACGAGTCCCTGTGCAGCTGCTTGAGCTTTCTCAGCAGTGATTGCAGCTTTAAGAACGGATGCAGAGGCAGATTTTGCAGCTGAAGCCTTAATTGGAAGAACAACATTTGAAGCGCCAGGAATTCCCTTCGCAACTGTAAGAGCTAGGGCACGCTTACTGTTCAAGAAACCAATCTTCAGCAGTGTGGTACCCTTCGCAGAAGCAAACTTGATGATTGGAGTCAGCGGGGCAGCCCAGTTAGGCAAGTACGCTAGGCCAACTGCAGCAGCTGCACCTGCGCCAACAACAACAGCAGCCTTCTTCTCTTGACTCGCGTCGTGGTGGTCGTCGGCTTGCGTCGCTCCACGCGAAAACAACGTCTCCAAAAAGCTCACCTCCTCCACTTTGTCTGTGGAAATGTAGCACTCGTCAATGAGAGGAATGTAATCCTCTGGAATTTGCTGGTTCCATTGCTGGCGGATTCCAGAAACGCGATTCACATCTACAACTGCCACTACTGTTCCGTGTTCTCGTGCCTCCTTTTGCAGGGACTGAGCTAAAAGTGCGTGACACTTTTCCTCATATGAAAGGTTTTCAAATTCAGCGGCACGTCGAGTTGGTACCTAAGCAATGCACCAAGTATATGGCAGTGAGAGAAGAGTAGAAATTTGATGCTCTAAAGCTAAACAGAAGCTGAGCATTTTAATTGTTCGCAGTAAGGAAGACAAGTTATGAAAATAGGATATGGAAGTCTTCTAAGTCGCACAACCAAGCCACTGCCAAAAGCACATGTAAATCACAACACAGGCGTTGATGATATACCTTTCGGGCAGATGCTGAAATGGCGTTGTTCATTAGCATCCGGGACATCTCCAAAAAAACTCGATATCTACACGCCTCCGTAAGGTCACTAGGGTTGACCTCTTCGCCCTTTTCCACGCTCTGAAACAATTTCAATGCGTGATGATGCGCTTGACCAAGTGCTGGCGTTTGGTATAAGTCGTAAAGTGCTCCAAAGAGATCCAGGAAAGGGAGACCAAACTCCGGGACAAAATCCTGTGCATTTTCGGAAGAGGTCTCTGCATTTTCTGAGGAGGTTTCCGCATTTTCCGAAGGGGCTACCGAAGCTCCGTTTCTGCCGATACGAAGAGGCCACTTCAGACTTCTCAATTTCAGAAAGCATAAAGTACTGAGAGAAATCGAAAACGTTACGATTGTGCTCTCCTCTGTACTTAAAAATTTGTTGTACTTCAAAGTTATCCAAAACACCTACTCCTTCTCATACTGCATCGAAAGTTTCCAATTCAAAACTCTGAAACGGACGACCACACTCACCTGTCTCCCGCGGACGGCGCAGCAGACGAGCTCCTACTCTGAATAAACATATGGGCCAGCGCCGCGCTGGACGACTCCCTCCACTGCCGCAATTCATCAAGCGGAGTCTTGGTCGCAAACGCTCTAAAACCCTGCGTGGCACGCCTCGTTGCAACATAATTCTCAGCGCCATTATCACCACCGGGCAGGGAATTATCCCGGGGCGATTCGCCACTGGCGCTCTTACCTCCAACCTCACTCTCCTCCGGATCGTCAAGATGACCCGACGATCGATACGGGAAGTCAATGTACCGAAAATTCGCATTCACCTTTGCAGCGCACTTCTTTGCCTCCAACGTGTCCCCGTACGCCCCAGCCCCGAAAATCGACCGCCCCAGCTCTATCCGCGCGCGACTATTATACGGCACAACATTAGGATCCCGCTCGATGTGCTCCTGAATCACGCCGAGAACCGAGCTTGGCACCCCAAACGATTCACTATCCGTCGCCGCCGCCAATCGCTCCTCCTCTCGAAACGACTCGATCGCCTCCAGATCCACGAGCGCCACTACAGCCTTCGGCTGCGCGGCGGCGATCAATTCCCGCACGTCCGCCACGGCTTTCTCCGAGAAGCAGAGGCTCGACAGCAGGTAGACGACGGAGTCCGGCGAGTCGCGCGGCCGCAATGCGAGCACGAACTGCGCAGTGGAGTCCGGCAGGTGGAGCTCCGCCACCAATTTGCGCGAAAGGGAGATGTCCGGGGCCTGGAACCACGCCGCGAGCCAGTGCGGCAACAGAGCCGCCATCGCTGCGAGAAGCTGCCTGCAAAGACTGGAAAACAGGGCATCGCGAGAGAGACGACTGGTTTTCAAGAGAATCGTGAGCGAACTCGCGTGATGCTCATTCCAGGTCCTTTCCAAATCGTCAAGCCCGCTCTCCTTGTTCCCGACTTGCCGTCCCCCCTTTACGCGTTCCCATCTCTCCGCTCCCTTCGTTCTCCACGTTCGCTCGGGTTGCTTAGAAATTTCTAAGCCCTGAAGAAGGCTTATTTCTGTCATCAGGTCTACACGTTACTCTAACGTTATTTAACTAGGTTATCGGCAAGAGAAAAAGGATCTCCATGCTTTTAGTATGTCATTTTTTAGCATTGTACTAGCAGTTGGCGCTTGCTCTGCAACGCATAAGTCCAACCATTTTAATGTAGTTTTTGTATTACAAAATATTAAAAAAGAAAGGTAACATGGTTCACTGCACTATTGACTCCGCAGTTGATTGCAGCATTTCTGTAGTTCACTGCATGGTTGACTGCGCGATTGATTGCTGCGTGGTTTACTACACGATTGATTGTTGCGTGCTTTACAGTGCAGATTATGATTTTAGTAGTGTGATACAAAATTTAAGAGTTTTAGAGTTTTCCTAAAAGTGAAATTGAGTTGCCTTGCATGTCATCCAGTACTTTATGGTCTTATGATAGTAACTAGAACGGTATGGAGAGGGTTCAAGCATTAGACTTCTATGTTTGGTTGGTGCGCATCCTTGTCATTAGCTTTTATATTCTTTTCAGGGTTTTCTTGAATTTGACAATAGTCCTATAAAGTCCTTGGATAAAATGAGTCAATTTGCCTTAAGAGATTCATAACCATGATTTTCAAATTTACTTCAAAACTCAACTATGTCTAAAATGTACAAATTAATATTGTTTATTCTATTTTTAATTGAATCCGTAAAGTTCCTTTGACTATTCTACACTAAAAATTGCCCATTTTAGTGTAAAGTGTAGAAAAGATAACAACAACACATTTATTTCCATTTTTAACCTTTAGATTTTCATTTAGGTCATTAAAATAACATGCTCATGTAAAATCATAAACTTTGACTGTACCGGTTGGGAGATCATAGTGTTTGAAGTGAAAAAAAAGGATTAGCAAACTTTGACTTCACTTGGTCTCAAATTTTTGCATTGCACGAGGTCTAAATTTGATTTCATCATGTTCTATATGTACACCAATTTGTAGAGGCAGAAGATGGATTTGACATACTCAAAATAATTGTGCAAGGAACAGCGGTTCAAAAAGTGCCATTATACATTTTGATTTGTGAACCAAATTAAAATTTAAAGAACAAAAATCCAAAACAAAGGTTCATAGCGCATCTTATAGTGGTAGAAATAAAAAATTAATATTATAAAAATATATAGTTTTTAATTTGAAAAGACAAAAAAAACCATTGGCGTTGTGGCCACCAATGTGTGAGAATGATTGACTTGTTTTAAATTATAATATATTGAGATAGATTTTCTATAGAAAGTCTAGCAAACATTAATAAAATATTTCTATGGAAGGTCTTAGCAAAAGTTTTGGAGTTGGTCGGGAAAATAGAAGCCCAACATTTGCACTGAAAATAGGATAGCTTTTCTTCTAAAATTATGATGTGAAAACAAATTATATTCCCATAAAGCTAATACTATAGCACATCTTCATAAGAGTTTTCGATTTTCTGTGACAAGAATTGACATCATAGAAACCCTCCCAGAATGACAAATGTCCCTTCAAATGCAAAATGTTCTCTAAAGATCAAAATATTGCATAAAAGTATAGTTTACATCTTAGTTTGCAACATATCCAATGTGTACTCAATCCAAAAATGTATGAAATTGTTTGATGAATGATGGTCTTTAGAAGACCAACAAGTATACCGATTAGTGTGAAGCAAGGATGAAGTGTGAAGTACCACTAAATTGGTATACTTGTTGGTCTTTTCACAATGATACAATAACGAAAACATATAAATCTGCATCGATTAGAATATTTATATTTACTGCGTCTTTCCTTGTGAGTTTACTGAGTCGGAATCAGGTCTCGATGGGAACGTGTTCTCGAATCTAGTACTCTTCGTTCAAGTCTGTTCCCGCTTTCGGATGAGGTATCATAATGGTTTCCCGCGTTCTGTCGGCATTTTGTAAGAACATGTTGAATTTGAAGCTTCCCGTCCAACTTCATACCCGCCTCTCTGATGCTTATATCTAGGTAGCAGATGTATATACCCGTGTCGGTGCATGGTCTCCCGCCGGGTGGGTGGGGGAAGAGGAAGCAGCATTTTGTGGTGAAGGCTTCTCACTTTGGCTGCAGATTTCGAGTCCGAGCGATGGTTTGCAATGAGGTTTAGATTGGTTTTACAGCAGATTTTGAGTCCGAGCGATGGTTTGCAATGAGGTTTAGATTGGTTTTACAGCAGATTCGAGGTTTTGTAACTTAGGAGATCGCAGTCGCTTCCAGAGAATTTGAAAATTCATGGAAATTTTGGAAGTTGAGATGAGCTTAATTGGCCTTCCTCGGGCTCAGGGTATAAAGGATCCTGTTGAAGCTCCGGACGAGGCGGCTCTCGTCTCGTAGAGATTGTTTCCGGATTCCGAAGACCGAGAAGGAATTTAATATTGACGTGAGTTTTCGGGAGAAGATTGATGGTTTAGGGTTCAGGGTTTCTCGTTTTTGTAGGCAAATGTACGCGTTCATAGATTCGGAAGATCGAGGAGGGATTAGATGTCGAGGCGAGGTTTTGGGAGAGGATTGAAGGGGTAGGGTTTAGGGTTTTAGGGTTTAGGATCCTGTGGAATTCTTTCGTTCTTTCTTTCGATGGACGATGTGGAGGACAATTCGTCGGCCGCGGGAGCGTACTACAGCCAAGACTTTGAGTGGGAGGTGCTGCGCGATGAAGTTGAGCGGATGCCGGGACATCCACCGATGGTTGATTCACACGAATCTTTAGCGTCGTTGCGGACAGTGGAGGAGGATTCGGGCGCCGTGACAGATTCCGCTCCTTCGACGTCCACATCCTGGGAGACATTTCACACGCGCCATTCCCGAAACCTGTTCTTCAAAGAGCGGCGGTACTTAACGAAGGAGTTTCCGGAGCTCTGCGAGGAGGCGGACAAGCCGCTTGTCCTTCTGGAGGTTGGGTGCGGCACAGGCAGCTCCGTGGTGCCAATCATCAGAGCAAACAAGCAGGCCGTGGTGTACGCGTGCGATTGCAGCGCTGCAGCACTGAAGAAAGCGTCCGAAGTTGTCGTCAGCGCCGCAGGCTCCTCGAGTTTCCACCCCTTCCTCTGCGACATCTCCATTGGTAACCTCCCGGATTTCATCTCCTGCTCAACCTGTCGTCAATCGTTGGACAAGCAATGTACAACGTGCACAGGAGGACTCGACATTGTGACCATGATTTTTACGTTGTCTGCGATTCCTGTGGAGAGAATGGCGCATGTTTTGTTGGAGTGTTTTCGGTCTTTGAAACCCGGGGGTCTGTTGCTGTTTCGAGACTACGGTTTGTATGACATGACGATGCTGCGGTTCGCTCCGAGGCAACGACTCTCTGGTTTTCTGTATCGACGGGACGACGGAACGCTCTCGTACTTCTTCTCGCTGGAGGTGGTGAGGGATCTGTTCACTCGGGCGGGGTTCGTGGAGCGGGAGCTGGAGTATTGCTGTGTGCAGCTGACGAATCGGCGCAAGCAGGTTCCCATGAAGCGTGTCTGGGTTCATGCCAAGTTCCAGAAACCCTAGTCAAAGATGTAGGGTCAGGGTTTCATAGGGCAAGGTCGTCTTGTTTGGTGAAATAGAACTCTAATGTTCACGCCAAGTTTCAGAAACTTTAATTACACGTGAACAAAATGGTGAGGGTCAGGTTTCATTAGGCAGGGTCTTCTCATTTGGTGAAACAGATTCATAATGTTGCAAAGCTCCGCGTCCTCAAGTAAGCTGGGTTTCTTTTCTTCCATACGTCCTGTTTCATAAGAGTTTGTAACACCCCTTTTACCCTCTTTTGATCTATTATAGTAGAAGAGCTTGTCGGTCTCTCTAAACTAAGTCAAAGTAGTTCTAGTCGTCTTGGTGAGTGAACAAAGACTTTCCATGAGATCAACCGTGAATATCAGTCGCCTTTCTTTCCTTTGAGGTAATTCCAGAGATCTAGAAGTGATTTTAATCGCTCAAAATGAAGAAAAGGAGGGAATCTGTTTCTTAGTTGTCCTCACTTCGTTTTCACAGTTTCAATATTATGCTCTCACGATTCCATGCCAGGAAAGGACTGTTGCCGGAGTCTCTGGACTTAGTGGGGCGTTTCTCCCATAAGGTTTGTCGCGGTCGTGTACAGACCTGGGTATAAGAAGGGCAGGGTTGGAGAGTAGAAGTATACCTTTCTCGGCCTTTTGGCTAAGATCATGTGTAGTATCTGTTCTTATCAGTTTAATATCTGATACGAGGGACATCGTCCCTCATGATATTAATCTAATTTTTCTCGGGTGCGGGACCATCCGGCAGCTTGCTGCCCGGTTCCGCGAGCGTCGCCTTGGTCTTGCACTACTTCCTTGGCTGGCGCAGCCCTTCCCTCCTCTTCCGAGGGACCCAAACCAATCACAAACTGGATGTGTTTAGGAACTATCACCAACATTGTTCTGTAATCGAGTTTCGGAATCCAACAGAGTCGCTTACGGTTTCTTAGACCTGAATCTGCTTTTGGAGAGTTGCATCTGAGTACTGATTTTGGAGAGTTGTATCTGACTATTGTTGCATAGAAGCTTAGTTTCATGTTTTCTGGTATGGATAGTGATTATGTCGAGTGCTGCAGCATGGGTACGTATTGGGTTTGTGTGTTGTGGTATGGACAGGGATGAGGTTGAGCGTTGTGGTATGGATAGTGATTAGGTTGAGAATTGTGGCATCGATAGTGACTAGGTCATCATGCCTAATGCCGTTATGGTTGAAGGATATTGTCGTCCCATGAATCGAGGCTTAGAGGCTATGGAGTGAATACGATGGTGCAATATTCTCGATATGATCTTAGGATGTCGAATCCGTTACTTCATGAGGGTTATTATTGTTGCGTGACATACTTTGGGCCAGTTTATGTCAGGATTGATCGAAACCGAGTATCTTATGTTTTCACAAACTCCAGCAGAAATAAACATAAGGAGGACTCACGTGTCCAAACGATCAGTCGATGTATCTTCCAGAACCCTAGCAAACGTTTTGATTGCCGTGTTCATCTGAAGGGTTCTGCTTCCCTGTGATTTTGTAAGGGCCGGTTTACACTTGGGGCCGGATTGAAGGCCGGCCGGAACTCTCCAAGTTTGGATCAATAGGATCTTTCAATCTCGCAAAATCCAACCCAAGAGCTTTATACTTGGGGCCGGCCGGAACCACATTTCATCCTACGTGTCGCCTTAGGTGGCATGGTTTTGGCGCCAAACCATCCGGCCCCAAGGGAGCAATTGGGACGAGGTTTGGGGTGGCCCAAACTCCCATTTAGGGCCGGATTCGGTTCCTCCGTTGGATCCTTCAAATCACTACCGTCAATTAATTATTTTTTTAAAAATTATTTTATTTTTTATTTTTTATTTTGAAAAATATTTTTTTATTTTGAAAAAGTATTAATTTTTTTGAAAAAGTATTAATTTTTTTGAAAAAATACTAATTTTTTTGAATTTTTTTTTTAATCATTATTTTTTTTATTTTTTTTGAAAAAGTTAAAATACTCCTTCCTTTTGGATATGCACCCGAAAAAAGGGATTTGGCCAAATAAAGTAAATAAAACTCTTTTTTCCAATAGTCAAAATTGGAAGAGGAATTAGAAGTTGCATATATATGAAAAAAAACTCTCTTTTATTTTAGACCTATCAAAAAGGGAAAAAATTATGAAAATAGAAAAAATACTCTTATTTATTTTTTTATTTTAATGTAGTAAGGAAAGAAAACATATAAAGTAAATATATGAAACCTATTTTTCTTTAAACAAGGAAAGAAACAAAGACAAAAGCTTGACACATGTGCTTCTATAATTTTTAGTTGAGCCTTATGAAAATCTAAGACACTTAAAAATTGGAAATTTAGCCCTAGAATCCGGCGCCAACACTTTACATTGACTAGGGCCATGATGATGAATTTGAAATCCGGCCCTAGAATCCGGCCTCAATGCTTTACATTATTTGGGGTGGATGGAAGAATTGGGGCTGGATTGAAGGCCGCATTGATGGCAAATCCGGCCGGCCTTCCATCCGACCCCAGGCCTAATGTAAACCGGCCCTAAGTATAGGTTGTGGCCGCATGCATCACCAACTCAAAGCGCACAATTGCAAAAAGCGTGAATCCTTTTCCTGCTTAGGTACCAAGTGCAAATTCATGCCATGATGAAGGGCCAGGGGAACTGACCCCTCGTTCCCCCTCGGGGATGAACGGGGCGAGCCCTCCCCGCAGCCATTCATCGGCGAGCCCAGCTCCTCCCGGCCAACCTTTCCCTCTCCCCGCGCTCCCGCGCGCACCCTCCCGCCGTCACCTGTTCCCATGGAACTCTTGCCCCGTTCCGCGTGGAACCCTGTCTCCCCGCAGTCGTCCTCTTTTCAAGTTAATGCCTCCACTCCTCTAGTCCTCATCTCCGAACATCCTCTTCTCTCCCAGCTCCAGCCCAACGAGCTCCAGCTCAAGGTCTAGGGTTTGGCTCGAACTTCTCTCATCTAAAACAGCAAAAATTGTACTAGTCGGAGAAGATAACAAAAGATAACGTACACCTTTCAAGAATAAGATTTTTTTTTATAGGTCAGTTGTTCATGGCAACGCATTCTTGTGTGTTGTGTGATTGTGTATGCATATGGTCATAGCATCCGCTTGAAGCCAAGTGGGCCAGTGCAGTCAGGGTTGGCCACATGACTCTTGCGGTTGGGGATGAGAAACTAGCTACGTCACTTTGCCTAATGACCTAAAAGGGTTTGACAATCGCAAGGAATGAATATTGAATCTAGAGATATGTAGGGGACGCAGCCTGTGCTGCCGATGTCAGACTAAGGATGCAAGTGCTAGTATCGTGATGAGGAATAAGACTTGAATTAGTAGACAATGTTGGAGTTGAACCGATGTCAAGATTTGCATGTAGATAGGTGTGAGTTGACAAGCTTCATGAAGGCAATATTGGATGTGTATAGCTCATAGGTTTCTTTGAATTATTGAGGAGGTGACGAGTGATATGTACTGCATAGGTTTGCTCGGCACGTCTCGGTTTCCCTGGTTCATAGACATTCAATTTCAACAATATGATGTTGCATCTCTGCACCTTTGATCAACGAGCAACCAACATTCATGAACCAAGAACATATTAATCTTTGGACCATAAAAGGAGCTCCAACATGGATATCTCCCTTTGTGGAAGCACCACGTACACTAAGTGTTAATTAGAACTTGGAGAAAGTGGTAATTTCTCAAAGTTGTTGTCTGGACAATTCGCAATGCACATTAGCTTAATTCGCGTATCGTGGGTTAAAATTGACCAGGCTTGCGTCCTCTTGGCCGACACGAATATGTTGTGTAGATACACATGTATGTTGGACCCCATTAAATTACTTAGTAAGTGCAATTAAGCAATTATGCACTTAGCCAAATAAAAGTGCACTTGGGTACAACGGCGGCCATTGCGAACAAAAGTGGCAAAATTGAAAAAAAAATAAAAATCCAAAGAAAAAGAATGTTTTTCAAAGGAAAAAAAATTGAGCTTCTGCAACAATATTACGTACAATCATGGTTGTTAATATTGGAAGCGATTTTTTGGCATTTTCAACTAATTTTTTGTGGACCCTTGTTAATAATAGATAAATGTGTATTTAATATAGTTTCTTAGTATTTCAAAGATAGATTTGAAGGATTGTAGTATACAAACATTAAATGTATGGATATAAGATTTCTATGCAAATCTAGAGGTCTCTTCTCTTCTCAATTTCTCAGGTGAGCTCTCTTGCAATCGAAACTTCAAGGCCATGTGCATTTTTACTTCTTTCACTAATTTCTGTCAACTTTGTGTGTACTGTATAGATTGGAGGACATTTGCACATCGAGGAGATTTTGCGAATTTGATAAATTTCTGGCTTTATTTTAATTCTGAAAATGAGAGAACTCCAGGGTTTGGTTCATGATAATTAAAGGTCCGTCAGAGTTAGAATAGTGAGCAGTACCAATACTGGAGCACACAAATGAGGACATGAACTTGAGTATGTTTAAAATTGCAAATTCAACAAAAGTTGAATGTATACACAAAATAGCAGTCAACAACTAGGGAGTGCAGCCTTTGTAGTACTGAAATAATAACACCAAAACCACACAAAACTGACGTCAAGTAGGTAGCTCATAATATGGCACATCAGCACTACCTTAAGCCAAACCCAAGCTGCAGAAACCAAACCCTAGCTGCAGAAACCAAACCCTAGCCGCCGCGACCAAACCCTAGCCGTCGTTCCCATGGAGTTCACGCGACAACTCATGGGGTTACTGTAGACTAGAGGTGTGCGCGCGCACACCCCAAACTGTTGGTGCTCCTCCATCCATCAGAAAACGTCCTGGTTGAAAATCGGAGCAAGGACAGTTGTGAGTTTCCGTCGCGTGCCACCTCACGACGGTGAGGAAGAACTTAGTGAATTTAGGGTGGCCATTAAAAAAATTAGAGTTACAGCGCCTTAAACCCTAGGGCGCAGCAAGGGTGCCTAGACGTAGAGACGCAGCGAGGGCGCGACGAAGAAAGCAGTAAGGGCGCGGCGTAGAGACACGGCGAGGGCGCGGCGCAGGCAACTTCAAATACGGCGACGGCGCGGCGCATAGACACGGCGACGGTGCGGCGAAGACAGCTTAACACGACGAGGGCATACAACTTAAACATGGCGAGGGCAGACAGCTTAAACACGGCGAGGGCAGACAGCTTAAACACGGCGAGGGCAGACAGCTTAAACACGGCGAGGGCAGACAGCTTAAACACGGCGAGGGCAGACAGCTTAAACGCGGCGCAGACAGCTTAAACACGGCGAGGGCGCGGCGCATGCACCTTCAAACCCTACAGGTGCGGGCAGCGAAGGCTCACAGTAGCCTTCATCGGCGCTTCACGTTGCGGCGCCTCCTTTGGCACCGTTGGCGCAGGCGCACGGCAGCGAGGGCTCAGGAGCGACGGCAACTCACGGCAGCCTGCGCGCCTCTCAGTGGCAGTTGTATGCGCGGGGTAGCGAGGGCGAGTAAGCAGCTTGCGCGGGGTAAGCCTCTCAGAGGCAGTTGTAGGCGCAACTTTAATCCCAGGCGCGGCGCAAGCGCCAGAAGGTTGGGGGACGCGGCTACTCAATCTTTTTCCATCTTCACACCTCCTTACCTATTCTCCTTCTCTCTCCCAAACCCTAGCCGCCCATAACTTCTCTCCCTCACACCTCCCCTCCATTCCTCTCCCTCACAACTCTTCTCTCCTCCACCCTCACAAGATCCTCTCTCACTAACCCACAAGCCTCTCCCTCCTCCAAACCCTCTGTGTCACACTGACACCCTCTCTCACAACTACAGCCAGGGGTGTGCGGGCGCACACCCCTCTTAGGACTACTCAAAGTATAAAGGATTGATATCTTTCATGGATACCTTCATTTCCAAAACCCTAATATCAAACCCTAATTGATACCCGGATTTGATACATTGATTGATAACCGGGTATTGGTACCTACCAACTCATACCCTGGTGGTGATACCCTCGCAATTGATACCCAAAGTGCCTTGGTCCATAAATGATGTTGAGAATTTCTCAACCAAAAATTGTTTAAAATGGTTGTTTTAGTGCATTTAGCAAGGAATAAAAAACAAAGTTTTTTTTGGAGTTTTAACCGTAGGATCTCAATCCTTACTTATTAAATAATACACTCACAAATTTTCATAAATTTTTACCGCACGGATTGAAAGATTATAATGTTTGAAGTAGAGAAAAGGCTCATTTTCTTCCCTGCGTTTATTGGATCAGCAGACTTTGACTTCAGTTATTGTCCAATTTTTGCACTATAAAAGGTCTCAATTAATTATCATATTGTTAAGCATGATGTTAGTTTGCTATATACCAATTTTGAGAGGTAGACAAGGGGTGTAGCATATTCAAGAAAATTGTGCAATGAGTGGAGGTTCAATAATTCTCAATTCACGTTATATTTTTTTGTGAACTCGATATTGTTTTAAATGAGAATCCAAATGGTCAACATGACATGTTTGATTTTAGAATCTCTCAGCAATAGTGTAGAATTGCTTGATTATGTATGTTTTTGCATATAAAATACAGTGAGGTACTTTACACTGTCTTAGGAAATTGCATATATATTTTTGTATCTCTTACACATTGTATATGTAGTGCAGTACTCTAAAATCCTATAATAACTCAAAACACATTTATAATCTCTTATAATTTTGTAGCAGGATTTGCAAACTAGATTAGAAATCATATATTTTCTAAAAAAAGGTAGCAAATATAAAAAATATATCACTTATATGAACATGAAGATATCAATGTTTGACACGACAAACACCAAAATTTTGTAACAAAAAACAAACTATACTCTTGCCAAATTTTGATTTTTTTAAAGTTAGGAGCGAAAAACTTGCGGCTTTCTACCAGCAACCAGTGCACTTTGGGTATCAATTGCGCACTTTGGGTATCAATTGATACCCAAAGTGTAAAAACCATCATCAAGTGGGGGTTTTTTGATATGATTCTCTCTCCAAGTTGGGGCACTACCCACTCACAGGGTTTGTATGGTTTGCATGCTTGTGAAAGAAACTAGTACGTTGCCTTTGGAGATCAAATATTGGGTCAAACTCATGATGCTACCTGCACAGATCAAATCATGTCGACAGAAAATTATCAAAGATGATCTTCAAGATGAAATCAAATTCCACCAACTCTTCTCAGCAGTGCGTGAGCAGCGAAAGCATCTATCCATGATATTTCGACACACCTATCGCCACTAATACACAGCCAGATGACTTAAATCAAAAAATTCATACATACAGACCTTAATAAGGTATATCCAATTAAACAATTTGTTGATCCTCACTTTCATACTTCTCCAGCTACCAAAAACGTCATTGATGCTATAAAATCTACAGTTCATGAAGAGATTTGCGTCTCCAATCAAACAACATCTCACTCCTAGTAGTTTTCTAAATTTTCAATTTCGATGTGATTAAATTCATGCTCTATGAGGAAAGGACTGTGACCGGAGTCTTAGGAGTTGGTGTGGGTTCCTCCCATAAGGTTTGTCGCGGTCGTGTATAGACCTGGGTATAAGAAGGGCGGGGTGTGAGAGGAGAAGCATACCTTTCTCGGCCTTTTGGCTAAGATCAAGTGTAGTATCTGTTCTTATCAGTTTAATATCTGATACGAGGGACATCGTCCCTCATGATATTAATCTAATTTTTCTCGGGTGCGGGACCATCCGGCAGCTTGCTGCCCGGTTCCGCGAGCGTCGCCTTGGTCTTGCACTACTTCCTTGGCCGGCGCAGCCCTCCCCCTCTTCCGAGGGACCCAAACCAATCCTAAACTGCATTTGTCTGTCCATAGTGTGGATGCGTAATCGAGTATCGCAATCCAACACAACCGCTTACGATTCAGGATTTCTCCTTATGGGGTTCCAACGCCTGAATTTGCTTTTGGAGAGATGCATGGAAACTGCGGTTCGTGTTTCCTGGTATGGATAGTGTATATGTCTGAGTGCTGCGGCATCGGTACGTATTGGTTTTGTGTGTTGTACGTGGTAATTAGGTTGAGCGTTGTGTATGAACAGTGATATGGTTGAGTGTTGTGGTATGGACAGTGATCAGGTCGAGAGTGATTAAGTCATCATGCCTAATTCTCTTTTGGTTAAAGGTCATTGCCTTTCTACGAATCGAGTTTGGTTTCCTGTGTAGAAAGGTTTTAAGGCTGTGTAGTAAAAATGATGATGCAATATGCTCGATATGATCTTAGGATGTCGTATCCATTACTTCATGAAAATTGCCATGCTTTGTTGCATGACATACTTTGTGCCAGTTTATGTCCGAATTATTTGAAACTGAGTAGCTTAGATTTTCGCAAACTCTAGCAGAATGAAAAATCACAGGGATGCAGAATCCTTCAGATGAACACGGCAAGCAAAGAATTGCTAGGGTTTTAATAAATTTCTGGGGTTTCGGAAAATTGCCAGAGTCCCTCTATTATAAACTTATAATCCTTGTTAAGTAAACCACATGTAGCACTAGCACCACTTGAAGGCGACCAGCGGTTCTGGGAGAAGCGTTTCGCGTCGTGTTAAGGGTTTACTCCTTTCTGATTGAATGGAACTCCGGTGAGCCCGCGATCAAAAAGTTCCCGGGAATTCCATCCTGTGTTCCCAACGTTCCCGGGCCTCCTGCGATGGAATGCCCACCGTATAGGACGGAAAATTCCTCAGGCTATTACGTTGGTAGAGGCCCGTCTGAGAGGGCTTCTCCCTATACATAAATATCCATCGATTTTTAGTTTCTATTGATTTAGAAAAACCCTCTTAGCGCTGAATTGAGCTGAGTGCCCTACATTCTCACAAGAAAATGACCTCACCATAAAATAACCTCAGGGAAAAAAAAACCTCTCGCAGCTCCAAATTTTTTGGCGGCAAATGCTTGGGCCATTAGCAATTAGTTGAAATCCTTTCGGGCAAACGAAAACCGACCGGGCATTATGCCAGAAGAGGCCTACCTGGGCGGGCCTCACAATCTGAGAAATTCCCTCCACGCAGGGCTTGGCTACCACCTTTGCCCTCCACGATGGATATTTCCCAGATTGTGAGGCCCTCACGGACATGCGTTTTCATTATACAATCTACTCATGAGTGCTTCCCGTTTATCATGTTCATTTCACATGTGAGCATGATTGACACATTAAATATATGAAAAAAACCAAAGAGGTTATGGTATCTGCATCCAACCACTAAAAAAAACATAAAAATAGATAGAATAACCCTAAAAAACAGACAATACATAGGAGAGCTGGGGGCCAGGGCGAATTGACCCCTAGCTAGGACTTACCCAAGGTGGGCCCCGTCTTAATTGCATGGGGTCCAGAGGCTTTTTTGGATTTTTTGGGACAAGTTTGGAGCCTACAACCATTATTTACCCCACAGAACCCTCCCTTGCTATAAATAGGTCCCCACCCAAAAACGAAATATGGGCCTGGTTTGGCCCCACCACCTCATGGCCCCCTCATGTAAGTACCAGTGAGGGGTCAATTCGCCCTGGCCAGAGCGGAGCAGATCAGACTTCACGCCTCAACATTCTAAAAAAAAACTCAAATGAGTAATTAAGCCCAATCAGACCATGCAATGCTAATTCACCTAGTAATTCCATTTTATGATTAGAGTATATAGCTATAAAATAGAGAGTTATGTTACGAAGCCAGAAGTTGTATCATGTACTTTGGCACCCTATGATAATGCAAAGAAGGCCTTGGAATGGTTCCACATAATTTTAGTATCTAAAAATATCTCTCATCAACCCTTAACCTTGGCAAACTCACATGGACTTGTAATACAAACGAGTGTGACATAAACAGGTTCCAGTGTAACATGTCCTCACGGTTCAACAGTAAAATTAAGCTTTCATTACCTTCAAGCTTTTGGGTGAATATTTTACATGGTAAAGCAGCTACAATACCTATTGACAACAGTAGTGTTTCTACAAGAAAAAGGTAGCTCCATATACAGGTGGGTCATGATACATTCTAGCAGCAAACATCCACAATTTCACCCATGTTCAAAATTACCTGGTCTGAAGAGATGTCGTTTCAAAGAAACTGAGGGCAAAACGGACATCATTCTCTGTGATATGGTAATGGGTCAACACTCGGATCCTGTTTTGACCAAACATCCCACAGAAACAAATGAGAAATCAACAGATGCACCAACTGTTCAAGAACCAACCCTTCATATGAACTTCTGTGACATCACAAATAAAAACACACCATATTCTACTTGCCATGGAAATTACACCTACATAATGTCAAACATGTATACACTTACAGTGCATAAAAAGAATAAGTGTGTGCTGACTTACATGTTCCGACCCGAGATCATTGCAAGGACCCCATACTCCTTCCATGCTTCAACAATCTCTGTATTAGTGAGTGCAGAATCATCTGTCACTTCTGCGTATATCTGCCATACACAAATATAGTGTCAGGTACTAGACAATAATGAAGGATGAAGGATGATCTTAAAAGTGGAGTTCACGTTTCCTGACTCAAATTTTTTACTGCAGTACTGCTTTAAAAACCATTCTTTTCTAAAATGAAAATTCACAGGAAAAGAACAGATTTTTTTCCTTTTTTTTCCTTTGTATTCTGTTTTTTTAAGTGAGAAAAGCATCTCTGATTAAACTTTGCTACTACCTAGCTTTGCAATGCAAGCTTCGAAGCAATGAGCAAGATATGAAGTTATGAACAGGAGCAACAAAGATTGATCACTGCACTCACAACGTTGGTCTCTACGAGCGCCATGTTTACATGCAATCCTATCACGGTATTCAAGCCCTCTGCATTCACAACCAACGCTTCCTGGGATCAATTCTTGGTCAATAAAATTGTACAACATTACGAAAAAGAAGGAGCTTGCAATTACCTGCCATGAGTAGTGCATTGGCATGATCCACCTCCAGACGACCAACCATATCACGCAAAGCAACCACTCCAGCGGCAGCCAAAACACCAACCTGCCGCATTCCTCCACCTAACGCTTTCCTCAATCTCCTTGCCTGACCCCTCACACCAACATGAGAAGGTAGCTGTCAATATTTGTAAAGTGGGGTGAGGATACCAAGAGTTTTAACCGCTTTTCTTAATCTTAGTTATTAGAATCAGCCCTAAAGAGCTCTCACTTTCTATTATCATACCAGCTCAAAGGGGAAGAAGGCGGCTAAGATTCATGACCTCTCCTTCTTCCTTCTCAAAGGCAGCTACGACTACTCTAACTTGAGTTGAGACACCACCAAGCTCTTCCATCCATCTAATAGCTATTAAGAGTGAGGGAAAAGTAGTATTAAAAGCAAAAGAGCGGGTATCTTATTGAAACTTTGGGTGACTTTAGAAAGAACTTGATAATGTATGGAAGAGCTGTGGATATTTTACCTTTATAATGAAGTCAGTTGTGCCAACCAACACTGTGCCAACTGGGCACCCTAAGCCTTTTGATAAGCAAACCTGTCCAAAGAAAATCCAACCATAAGAATGCCTCGTCTACACCAATATAAACACAAGAGCATCGACCATAAAAATAAAAATAAAACTTGTCAAATGTAAGATGAGAGAGAAACTTACTGATACACTATCAGCTGCTCGCACCAACCTTTCAGGGGTAACTCCCAGTGCCTGCCAAAGAAAGTTTATTTTCTTAGTGCTCAGTACAGTAAGATGGTTTGCACCAGAAGTAGAAGCAGAATCAGCTGTTTCGAAAGTCGCCCAAAGTTTCAATAAGACATCTCCTTCCTCTTTGAGCTGGTTATAGAAACTTAGAGCTGCAATGAATAAAAAAAAGATAAAACTCGTGGGATGTTTGCCTCACTTACAAATAACTCTTATATAACAAACTCAAAGACCAAAATGAAAAAAGAGAATTCTTACAATGGACGCATTGAAGATGCGAGCGCCATCCACATGCAACTTCAAGCCGTAGGACTTGGCAAGCGCGCCCACCGCATCAGTGTACTCCGCAGACAAGCATCTCCCTCCACATCTGCACAATAATGTGTTGATCTCTTCATTCAAGCCACTCCTAGACAAGATGAAAAATGTCCAAGCTCAACAAAAATCAGAGGCATAACGTAAAATCATCTTCAACTACGTGACTTTACAATAACATAACTTCATGTGACTTGAGTTGTACAAGAGATCATCACATAATTGTACCTGGCTTGGGTGTTCTCGAGGCAAATGAGGCGAGTGATGGGAAGGTGGTCGTCGAGTTCGTATCGGATGGCGCCTTCCAGCTTGGCGAGCTCCAGGGTTCCGTCGGCGTTGTTGGGCACTGTTCTCGGATGCACGCCACCGAGTGTTGACATGCCGCCTTGCTCGTAATGGGAGATGTGGCTCTCCTCTCCGAGTATAGTCTCGCTCCCTCGCACCTGGAACCATATTCATGTCAGATCGCTGAATGTACAGCATAACTTCTCAAAAACCGTTGGATGAGAGGACAGGGATTGGAGCTGATAACGCTAGGTAGGTATTATCTCTTCACCCAAGTACAATCATATGTCCCATAACCTCGCCTCCTTTTGGAATACCAGGGCATACATCAATGCAGTCCATAATTGTAGAAGTGGCAGCAACCATTAGATAAGGAGGACAAGATTGCTTTCCATTTGCAGGGGCTGCTTTGAAATTACAACGCCCTTGATCCATCGTCTAGTCGAGGAATATCCACAATATACATTCTAATGTGCAAGCAAACCCTTGTAATGAAATAACCTGTCTTGTCACTCTTGTGACTCAACAAGGCTAGTGTTCTCATAACCAGGTGCAGCCTGCACATGACCTAGTCCATACACATTACCAAATCTGAATAACTCCCAGATGACAATGCATAACATAATTTAACAATTGTATGTAAGTTCAGGACGCAATAGTGGGGGGGGGGAGTAGGAAAGGGAAAAAAACCCTATCAAAACGAATGAAATGTAGAATCCGTCAAAACATTTCTTCCTCTTGTGTTCAACTTTAGCCAAAGATCGGATCTTGGGAACAGCTCAATTATGCCCCACAATCACAAAGGAGAAGCTACCAAAGTGTTTATGTGGAAAAGAAAGCCAAAAAAAAGTTCAGAAGCTATAATTTGTGTACCTCGCAGTGCACAAGGACGGCGATGAGGTTGCCCATGGTTCCAGAGGGCACAAAAAGTCCTGCCTCCTTCCCCATCACTTTGGACACTTGTTTCTGGAGCTCGTCGACCGTGGGATCCATGCCAAGCACATCGTCATCCACCTCCGCATGCACCATGGCTTCGCGCATTGCAGCTGTCGGCTTTGTCACAGTGTCTGACCGGAAATCCACAATGCAACGACGACTCTGCACGTCCGAAGCTGCATTCCCAATGGACCCCATACTCTCTGGGCAGAAATTGAGTGTGTCCTAGTAGCAAAATACAACATGTCAGAAAATCAGTGTAAAAACGTGGGTACGATATCGTCCATCAAATGGGATAGGATTTTGAAGATGGGTATGATATTAACCTACTTATACTTCCATGCTAAAATCAGTCAACCTAACATTTAAGGCAGGAACAAATCACATTGAATTTCTATTCAACACTTCTGTAGCTTCAATTTAACACCATAAACTCTCCTCACAACCGCCCTCAAAGTGTGCTACATATCAAGCTTCTCCCTGACATGATCAAATTAATGCAGCACCCATGAACCTATATGAAGTTGCACAAGCAAAAGTTATGAAGAGGTCATACACTATAGAGATAATACACCTAAATTAAGAGGTGGGTGGTCCAGAAAGAGTAGTTTAGCGACCCTGTGTGCAATTTATGATGGCAAAGAAAAGAATAGAAAAGGTAGAATGGGGCAGACGAGACGAGACGAGCACATGTCTATGGGAAGCACAGAAATGAAGACACATTTGTATACTGTGTCCAAATTCACCCTAGAAAACCCATGTCAGAGAAGCAAGATGAAGGGAAGCCCAATCAGAACTTGGCATGCACATGCTTTGATGGAAATTAGTGTGAGTGATCTACATCAATAATCCCTCTACACTATATTCAGTGTTTAGTGTAGTCTAAAGTGGGATTTTGGCTGAAAAAGAATCAATGAACACACCTCGATATAAATTGGTCAAGTCCACAAGAATGATGGATTGGAGTTGTGACATGAAGAAGATGATGAGCACATCCTGGCTTGTGGAGGCTATGGGATGGAACAATTGGGGAAATGTGTCATTGAGTGTGGAATGGAGTTCAATATTGTTCAATATTGGCTTCGTGGAAGGAAAAGTATTGAGCTTTTTGTTTGGGAATGGGAAAATAACATGCGAAAGGGAGACTTTATGGAGATGGTGTCTTTGTACCCATCTCTCCATGTTCCATCCCTTCCAATTGTGTTTATCATCATATGAGGTTTACAAAGAAGTCTAAGAAGTCATGATGGTTTTTTAACTTGTGTTGACAATTAGTTCAAATGCCCACAAAATTGATTGATTGAGCTTGAAAACATTTTATTCAACTTTGCAACTTCATAATAGTATACGTAAAAAAAATTACGTCAAGGTTAAATTATGTCTGAAAGAACGACATGTGAGACTTCCGGACAAATTTTGAGAGACCATTTGTCTGACAAGAGGAGGCGATGAACATTTCTTCCAACCCTCCGCTGTGACAGAACGAACCCGCTTTCACAGCTGCCAATATGTGGGCACTCCTTACAAAGTAAATCTGCGTAGAGAAATCATACCTACCATTACGTCAAATCTTCATTTACATATTGAGGGACACGCCTCTTGAACTGATATTCAAGATAATCACAAAACGAAAGTCCGTCCAGCGATAGACAGTCTCCAATAATGACAAAAACGAACCGTATCGGAACACGAACTCATGCATGACCAGAAGTAAAAAATTACTCACGCAAACCAGGGACAGAAACTTGAGACAAACACTGCAGTTCACAAACTCATTTGATTGATATACCCAACAAAACATGTCTGTCAATGTGTGTATGAGCACGGGCATTCCTAAGCCGTAGCGGAGGTGGTGCCGCTGCGCAGACGTCCCTGGTTCTTCCTGCGAGGGGCAGCAACCTCTTCCGCTTCCTTCTTCACCGGAGCCTCCTTCTCAGAAAGGATCAGCTCAATGTGGCAAGGAGAGGACATGTAGGCTGCAAACGAATCAGATGTTCAAAACCACGACAACCACCCAATCCAACAACTTCAAGAAAAGAAAGACAGCTAGGAAGAAGATGATTCATCCAAATGTTCATTCTCTTCCTAGCTGGATGAACACATGAAAGATCAACATCAAAAGTACACGAAAAACACATAAACATGTCACTTACGGTTGATGCGTCCGTGGGCACGGTAGGTACGCCTGCGCTGCCTCTGTGCCTGGTTCACCTGAATGTGAGAAACGCACAGAGTGTCCACGTCCAGACCCTTCACCTGCACAGCGAAAAATATTTTCTCAGCGACCGGGACAACGCAAATCGGTTTCACGCATGTGGAGAGTTCGGCACTAGACACGGACCTCTGCGTTGCTCTCGGCGTTCTTCAACAAACCGAGCAAGAACTGAGCTGACTTCACGGGCCAGCGTCCCTGTCCGTTGGAGTGGCGGGCCTTGACCTGCGCGGTGCGGCCCACACCACCACAGAATCTACGGAAGGGGATCGCCTGCTTGTGAGCGCACACATCCTCCAGGTACCTCTTGGCCTTCGCCAACTCCATATGCTTAATGGCTTGCGCTGCCTCTCTGGTGTTCTGTATAATGTATCCAGATCATCGCGTTAACCTACTTTCATCCATGCCGAACCCCTAACCCCAGCTTAAAACCCTAAAACACCAAAACTCCACAAATTATCACCTTAAAGTGCACGCGCAAGTCCGATCCCCTGGCCTTGCAGGCTGCAGAAACCAAATGCACATCCATGTCAAACAACGCAACAACACAATAGAATACCCTCAACTACTCCCCACCATCACGATACAACAAAAAACCCTGAACTCAACAACACCCTCCATCGAATCTCAAACTCACCCTTGGTCGAATTGACCGGGTCCCTCGCGTACTTCACCTGCACACACCCAACGCCGTATCCACCATCAAAACCAAACCACAAACCCTAAAATCAACCACCGCGCGGCCGCCACACGCTAAACCCTACCACAACATGACAGCCACACGCCGGGCACCGAACGCAAACCCTGGAGGAGGGAAATCAAACACGCAGCAGAAACTCGAAGAATGCACCACAGCGGCAGCCGCGATACGAGACGAGAAAGGGCGTGGAAAAGAGGAGCGGCGTGAGGAGATGAAAGAGAGGAGAGAAGGCAGGGACGGAGAAGCGTGGCGTACCATGGTGGGAGGCTGGTCGGGGAAGCGCTGGCGCCGGGCGATGCGAGAGCGCGGAGTGCGAGACTGCGAGGAAGAGGAAGAGCGTGACGCAGCGCTAGGGCTTCATACCATCCCCGTTTAGGGTTTCGCTCCTCGGGACGGTTCTGTTCGTCCAATACGGCTCGTCCTCGTCTCCGTTCACGCTTCGTCCGTTCTTCGCCGCGTTCTGTTCGTCCTCCAACATGACCATTCCGTTCGTCCTCTCAAAGGTGGCTGAAACTAAGGGCCGCTTTTCTTTTCTTTTCTTTTCTGTCTTTTTCTTTTTCAATAGACTACGGTGGAGAATTGCACCAGTCGGTCAAGAAGTTTTGGGTTATTTCAAGTAACCGGTGGGAGTTGCTCTTCTCCGGTGGTTTCGTTTCCTATTTGGGTGGTTGAGGTCGGACAAGAAACTAAACCACTGGAGAAGAATTCTTGTAAAAAGTGTTGCCACATAGGCGACCATGTCATTTTTTAATCCATGCTTGAAGTTCTCCGCAGGACAAGTCTTGGTTGTTGTCTAAATCCAATCTGGTGAAGAATAGATTTTACTCCAATCATATTGCTCCATTTTCCTGGAATTTTTGTCCGGTGAACTTCTCCACCGTAGTCTCAAGCGGCCCTAAGGTAGAACAACATGTAAACCCCCCTATAATCGACAAGTTAAGTAATGTGCATATTTGGAGAGAAATTTTTAATAATGTGCTTGTTTTTTAAATAATAGCCAATAGAATTGCAAATTCAAGCCAATTGTGTTAATTTTTTTTATGAAATGTGAATTTAATATGCGTGTTGCCATATTTAGCCAGTGGCTGCCTATAGGTATCCTCCAAAAGCATTGATCAAAGGTAAGGGATCTTGACTAATAGCAAGTCTTCATTTGGAGTTGAGTGGGTGGTATTGGGATGGAAGTGGGTTAGATATACTCAATTTTTTAAGTGCTGGTTATTGATTTTGGTTGGTTACCAAAGGAGTTACTACAACCGCATCCCACATGAAATGTTGAAGTCTGACTTGGATCAATTAACATAAATTTTGAGAAGTTGTGACTATACATATGCAGTAGCGACATTGGATTATGAATGTGTGGAGTTTTGGGTTGTTCCACGTCACTCGAGCTTGTCATTAGTGGCCTTCCTAAAATGTTTCAACAATCCGGTGCGGTTTAGGATCATGCATGTGTTGGTCATGTATGGTATGCCTTCACTCTATCACTTGCTATCGATTCCTAGCATTTAGCAGAAAGGCATAATATCCGATCCAACTCATGACAAGTACCATATATTCTATAGTGCAATTCTAGGTTTTGATGGATTTTTGGTTAATAAAGTCTACATCAATTTGGCACCTTTGAGATCAAATTTGGAAAAATGCTCGTTAAGCTTCATTCCTAATTCATAGTTTCCTTTGACATACAATGCGATACAAGATCCCATTTGGCTTAAAAAAACGGTTATGAGTTACTTACTTGTAACTTGAGTTTTAAAACGGCTAAGGTCTTCCATTGATCTTATAGCTATTATGAGTGAAGATAAAGTAGTATAAAATTCAAGAAAGAAATAACTTAAGCAAATATTTGATGACTTTACAAATAACTTACTTGTACAAAGAATGTTTCTTCTTTTCATTGATATATAATCGAGTTCCTCTATAGAAGTTTCTAGTGGTTCATTTGAGTTATGATGAATTAATAGACACTTTTGTCTTCTTTGACATGTAGGGATTAGAATCATTGTGGAAGAATATAGTAGACCAAAGTATCATTTTGACCTCCAAAATTCTCATTTCAAGCACTCTTTGTTATGCTTGTGATACATTAGACTAGTTAAGACAATAATGGAGATGTAGTGTTTTTAAAAGACAAAGATTATATTTTAATATATAAAATTTACTTTCTAAGTAGTAGAGCAATTGTTGCCATTTTTATAGTGTGCATTTCCTTGAAATATTTGAGCAAGATTGTCTGTACAACATAACCAAGATATTGGCACATCAAGGCATGTCCATTTGTAGCCTACCATAAGTAAGGATCCAAAATGATCTAAAGAATGGTCTATCCTCTATAGAACTTAAAAAACTTGAATTGTGATCATTTCAATCCTAAAATCTTGAAACTAACATCTTTTTATATTATTACAATTATCAAATTGACTTCATAAAAACTTCGTAATTGTTAAATTTAGAAGTGTTATTTTTGGAAATTCTTAATTGATATAATTGTAAGTTTTACATGTAAATGTAAGATCATTGTGTGTTGACACTTAAATAATTTAATTAATATAGATTATTGACCAATAGTTCACATCTCTTATTTTGAAAAATTATCATCCGTTTGTTTGACAATCCGTGACAATTCCACGCTGGAATATGTCAGATGAACTAGATATAAAAGTAAACTATTTCGATGAAACTACCTTGGATATATACAATAAATGACATGTATATAACAAGTACAAATTTACATACATGTACTTAAGTAGGGATTACGCTTGGACTGTTGACAACCGTAACATGCATCCACTAGTTAATAACATATTAAACTTTATAATAGCTATTATTAACAACATGAATAAAGATCAAAATTCTTAATGATTTTTCATTTATTTTTCTTTCAACTATAATTCATTTCTCTTACTCTTGAAGCTTGTTGTTAGTGTCAAAACGCTATACACATTTCGTGTTAGGTTTTTATTTAGTGCGCTGATACTATCACTAGAGTGTAGTGTTAGGTGGAGACATAAACTCAAGCTTCTATTCCTTCATCCGTCACTCAACCTTAGGTGCCTTTGGTACAAAAAAAATTATAAGTTTGAGCACCATAGTAATTGCTCTAGGCGCACGCACATGGGTGCGTATATGTCCCCATAAAGGCCAACCCGTCAAGTGGCGAGCCCCCACCTAACATGGCTCCAACAACACGCCTTTGTACATTCATGCATGCATACAAGTCCCTACAAAGGCCAACATGTCAAATAGCCGGCCCCCACTTGACATGGCCCCAACGATAAACCTTTGCACGTACATACATGCGTATATAAGTGGCAACAAACAGATTTCACCATGAGTCATTTACTATTGGCCCGTGTTTAGGATTTTTGCATGCTTTTACCACCGCCCCTTGCAGTAACTCAAACTTGTCAACAAACAAGCCATATGCTTTATACATTGATATTTTTCTTGATTTCTAGAGTATAGTAAAGGATCTTGGAGAGGTGTGACTTTTGGTGGCCGTATCATTCACATGGTATGTTTCTCTTGGATGATTCTTTTTAACATGTACTACATGTCGTGAAGAATACATTAGGCATTTTGGATGCTTTTATAAAACATTTTTTGCAAATATTATGAATGTTTGGTAGGTTTTTTGAGTTTACAATTAAGTGTTATTCCTTTTATTTTCTTAAAAAAGGAAAGAAGAATTTGTTGTTGCTTTTATTCTGCTTTTGTTCTAAAGTACCTTTTAAGCAACAACAAATTCTTATGTCTAAAGTATGGTTGTAATTGTGTGGATGCTCTCACGATGAGATGGGCAATTCTCCAATATCATTTGGCAATTTTAATAGTAATAAGTTAAGAGCGCAGACAGTGCTAGAGTCCAATAGTGACCTCTATTATCTTCCTCTTCTATGATTAATAGCCACAAGAAGAACTATGCTCCAAGGATGTTTAAAGTGGAGCCTAGATAAGAAACACATTAGAATTATGTTTAACTCATTGTTTGAAAGCATCAGTGGACATGGATTATAGAAAATACGTGAAGTTTTATAGAATGAACTTGAGCGCATTTTATGAATTGGTTGATATATTAACACCTTATCAGTAGTAAGAATTCATAAACCTTGTTAGGTCTCAGTTGGAGATTAGAAAAATTGTACTCTAAAGACTTGCACATGGTTCTTTTCTTGACCCTATTGTTGATTGCTTTAAAATTAGAGGATCATCATTTGTAAATACATAGACATAGTTTGTGACATCCACTTTGACAAGAACAAATTGTTTACTAGATGCAATACTAAGTCCACATGTGAACGCTTGCAAGGCATCATTGATGATTTCCATGTAATCACATGATTGCTAAACATGTGCAATGCAATCATAGGAACACATGATATTCTTGTTCATTAATCAGATCAAAGAATCACCCTTACATAGAGTGGCTTCTCTAAAAGAAAGAAATTTTGCTCAATTTCTTTTGTAGGCAATTTGATGCAAACAAGTTTTTTGGAATATGTGTGCAAGTCAATCTAGAAGTGTTGATAATAAAGGGCAATTTAAAGTTTCTAGCTAGTGTAAAGACTTGAGGACCTGAGCTATTTAATAAACGTCACTTGTGGATGTTGGAGAGAAGTTGTGCACTCCGTACTTGAGTGGTAATTGTATTTATTCAATTCGTTGGCTAGTTGCTTGTTTTGTGATTCGTTGGTCGGTTGATTGATTTATGGTTCTTTGGCTTCTTGTTACATAGTGTCTACCCTCGAAAGAGGGAAGTAGTTCCAGCTTACTAATTCCTTGTCCTGTGGGCATGGTCTTAGTAGTGGAACGAACAGACACTTTATTCACGCCGGCTTCCTTCGGAGACCGGCGTTCTTCTTCTTCTGTATTTATTCAATGCGCGCTTATTTGGAGAAGAACTAAAAGTGACCGTAAAAAAGACCAAATGAGAAATGGATAGGAGCATGGAAGAGATGAGCCAGGAGTGAGCTCTACGTTTGTAGGTGAGGGAGAGTGAGGAGTTTGTCGCTGGAAGCGCATAGAGGGTCTCGAGAGCACGCTGCTGGGATTTGATACACGCCCACCTCTATGCCGTTTTCAAGCGGAAAGTGTAACATGCACACAACCACATGTGTTGGATTGGGCCATGATGAGCCGAATCTGACTGATTGAGAGTATGGAATGAACAGATCCAGTAGGTTGCGAGAGTAAAAGCGGAGAACCTCGTGTATTGGTACCGGATCTATAACTTCAATCGTTCCATCCACCTAGCTTAGATCTGACCCTCGAATACAAAACTGTTGTGCTAGCATACAATGTTCCTCACCACTCCCACACCGAAGACAATTAGCTGATCTGGCAGAGACACACATACTAGCGTCTGTGCGCTCCTACTTCATAGTAGATGTAGATATAGACTCACGTAGCATCAAAACTAGAAAAGTCTCAATAGCTCCTTGTGCACACATTGGCTTGACCGACAAATCTGATTCAGATTTGCCTCGACCAACAGCTCTTCGGAAACCGTCAAAGATCTCCCATTGAAGCTGACAGCGTGACGCAACAGCACCTCAAATCGCCGGAGCTGCACAGGAGACCAGCACGCCCAGGACGCCGCACTCAGCTATCAACAACAAATGGAAGATTTTGCACCTATATTATTTATTATCCAATTGGAAGAATCAGCAAAAACAAGCTATTTCTGACCCTGCCATTACAATCATTTCTCTCTATTGTCGTAGTACCTCATACTCTTCTTTCTACCTCTCTTTTCCTAGTTATTGCACACTATACACCAGTAGAATAGAATAGAGATTTGGCACTACAGTAACCTTATTATCAAACCAAAAAAGTAGACTGAAATTACCTCACCACTACACACTAGAACATAGACACGACTGCACAAAAAATGAGAAATCTCACACCGTGTGGAAGGGCTGTGGAAATTTTGCCAGATACAAAACGTGGATAGCAGAAGCAAGACTCGAATGAAGATCCCCTGCACACAGGCATTCAAGAAACCGACTCCAAGTCAGTAAGCTCCATACGCAAGCATCAACACAATCGGAGCCTACAGCTGGAGCAACCCAAAGCCTGCGACACCAGACCTACAAGCGCCACACTTAGAAAAATACACAGGCTTGCTCTCATCACAAACTCCATTCTGTTTTTACACAATCATGTATTCTCACTTCAACTATCATCTTAAGCACGTACAATAGAAACACACATAAAATCACTCTAGAAAATCCTAACAACAGAAGTGCAGAACTTACAATGCTATCAAGCACGGATTGCTCTTTAGGGTGGAGACATCGGCGAAAACCCCCAACACCCCAGCTCCCGAAAGTTTGTTGTCGACAGCACCGGAGCAACACTCCCCCAAAACCCAACATTGAGGCCGAGCCGTGCAGAAGGAAGAACAACAACCCCCTAACACCCTAGGTGCCGAAAGCCCCCTGTCAACAGCACTAGAGCCGCAATACTCCAAAGCCCCGCAGCGAGGTCAGCGAGGGCACCTACATGGCCGTGACGTACCAAAGGATGATTATTAGCTCCTCGAAACCACCCAACAGACAGCCGAAACCGACAGGTAGAGAGGCCGAGCGGCGCACCCTCCTAAAGACAACCTGAAATGGGACCAAGACAACGAAGAGCAACCTGAAGCAGACTTAGAGAAAAACCAAGTAACGCAATAGCTCGAAATCGACTTGCGAGGCGGAGAAGCACAACAACCCACAAAGCCGGGCTTAAGGCCGCAGCGTACCCCCATCGAATCCACCACCAAAATCCCATGAGCTTCAGTTACAACTGGAGTTCTCTCCTCCTCCCAAACCAGCCCGACCACAGCCAAGCCACCCAAGCCTACAATCAGAATACACACATGAGCTCGAGAACCAAGCGGTCTTTTACGGTAAAGAGGAAAGTCTCTCCGCGAACTCATATTGACCCTGCGGTTTCTCAACCGATCACACCAGTCTCCGTGCCTCCCAAAGGACGCACAAGCACAAGAAAGGAGAAAACAACACACACGGCCAAGAGAGTAAGCGACAGGCTCGTAGGTCAAGGGAGGAAGAGATAATTGGACACATCTACACCAACCTCATCACCACAGGCAGACGTCTCACAGCCCCTATTCCAAACAAGAATCCAACCTTCCAGTAAGCGCCCTCAGTTGAAGAAGAAGCCCCAACCTAAGCCTCAACCACTCTCCTCTCCAAGATCTGCAACAAAGACGTTGCCTCACCCCGCTTATTCTACTCCAGGACGACTCTGAATCTGACCTAGAGTTGGTCTTCCTTACTCACATCTGAAGTCAGAGAAGAGGCACCACAAATATCACTTCACCGGTGAAAATGTCTAACAGTGCACCTCAAGCATCCCAAGCAACCCACATGGACCTCTCTAGCACCCAATTCAAATTTTTTCAAGAGGCCAAGGCAGTAGACATGGAAGTAGAGAGCACTTCAGAGACCTCCAAGAGACTCACAGAAGCACAAGAGGATAGTCCTCTACTGGAGATGCTCCAACTCCCACGAAGAAAGCTAGAGGTAATTCTCCACCCCCATTGCAAGTCTCCGTACCAGACTTTTCCTCTTTCCACTTTTGGGTGGGTTTCTCCACCATGGAGAAACTCGCCATTGATGCAGGACAAGAACCTTTGTTTAGTGGCAAGAGCGTCATGGATATGATTATCCAAGGAGTGCCCAAGGAAGAAGCAGAGGAGGCTATTGGTGCCAAGGTGGCACACCCGAGAATTCGACAATTATAATACTCCTCTATATGGAGTGACAACATTGCGGGACAACATTACAACCTCATACATGTACCATTTGACATCCCCACCTCCTTTGAGAACGACCTTTCTTTTGACTTTGAAGTGGCAATCCATTTTGAATTACCACAACATCCTATGTATCACGAGGATGTGAGAAAACTTACCATTGCTAGACTTGAGCACATGAAGATGCCTCTTGGCACTAGTTTGATCGACCCCGTTCCAATCCTATGCAAGGGAATCAAAAAGCATGGCAAAAACATATGGTCAGGAATTATCAAGCTCCACCTCCTTAGGCCAAAAGTGCATGCCATTGCTTTACTTAGAGGTACAAGGTATTTTATCCTACACCTGGACCCGTTGAGTCCAACTCCTAGGGGAAAGGTATGTAAGACCTTCCATGCGATGGCACGAATGAACTTATCCGTAAAGATCAAGAGAGACCACCTCAAGGGGGTGGCTGCACACTCCCTCTTCCAGGATGTAGTGACCAATGGGTTTATAAGGCAGTTAGAGTTTGAGGTGACAAACGTGAGAAGGTTCAAAGTGAATTCCACACCTTCATTGTGGCCCCAACTCCACAACAAGCCAAGAAGTTTGAAGTTCACAACATTACTATACATCAGGAGATAGTACAAACAAAAGCAGCGCGCTCTAGCGGTCTATCAGCTATTGACAGAACAAAGAAAGAAGCCCTCATGGTCACACTCTTTCACCTACCCATATTAACCGACGTGGCAAAAACCATGGAGGCCATTCAGAGGGTCTTTGGGGAAAACATGGTGTAACTATGGTTCCTTAAGCAAGAAGGGGGGAAGCATAATAGCGGAGCCAATGTGCAACTCCTGAACCCCATTGTGTATAGACAATTCCTAAACAAACCTTCATCATAGAAAGACACCAAGTGGAGATTTCACCCCACCGCCGTAGTCTGGATGGCGGCGACCCCCCTTCCTCTACCTTAGTGGAAAAATGGAGTTTGAACAATATTAACAAGGCCCTTGTGAATATGGTGGCATCCATCCAAGCAACTCCCACCCCCCCGGCATCACTAGATCAGAAATGGCCTCCATTATGGAAGCAGGAAACCAAAGAATGCGCCAGGAGCTTACTTCCCTTCACGAAGACATCATCAAAGAAACTAGGGCCTACACTGACAACAGTACTAGAGAGCTACAAGACAAGCTCGCCAATGTGGAAAGTTTAATGACCTCTACATTGCTCGCAATGCAAGATATCACCCGATCCAAAGCCCCAACCTTTGGAGACTCGTCAAACTTGGATTGACCACGGATTATAGAGAGATCTCTCTACACCATGTAGCTACATAGGCGAGCAATGATGACTCCTCCCTCTCACCCAGGTTCACCACACTCACTCCTCATCACATTGATATAGTTGCAACCCCTCTTGTCATAGTACACTACGTTCACTCTTCCATCTCTATTTGTCTTCCTTCCAATTTCTTACTATATTTTCCACCTACATCAAAACTCAAGTTCTCACTTACCTCACCCCATCACAATGTTATAGTGGCAACTCCTTTTGTCATAGTATACTCTGTTCAATCTCCCACCTCTTTTTGCTTTTCTTCCAATTTCTCACTATCTTTTCTATCTACACCAATACATATGTCCTCACTTACCTCACCTAACCGCAAGGATGTGATTGCAACCCCCTTTACCACAATATACTCAGTTCACTCTCTCATTTCTTCTTGTTTTTCTCCCAATTTCTCACTCTCCTTTCCATCTACACAATACCCACTTTAGCACTTCTCTCTTTACTTGCACCAATATCTACTTCTTCCTATATATATTGTAGTGATCTAGTGCTTTTTCCACTAGAAATTTGTTGCCCAGGTACCTCAAATAGTTTAGTTATCTTACTCCCATCTCTCATAGCTCAACTCTTCCTTAGACACCCTATTGTCTACATGAATGTTACAAACATACATAGATGTAAGATATGGGAGACATATCCTACTTACACGCTATAGTATTTTGTACACCTTTACTGTTTATGGACTTTTATTCCAATTACATATATACATTCTTTTTACACAATCTTTGAAAACACACACTTCCTTCAGGACAATACATACCGACCATATAAACCACACACCAACACAAAACTAATGCATAGAATTTGGAAAAATATCCTTCCTTCAAACATGCTCAATACAAACAAAAGCTCATGGAACCCACATCACTTCACAAACACCACACCCAAACAATTACTCATTTTTCCACATCTATAAACACACCTCTCTTTAACCACAAACAAAATTACAAAACCATATCTATCCACAAATACACAAAAAATCGCATACATAACCACCAATCCAACGCACCACATGCATAATTACACCACATATGCAAATACAATTGTCAGCACACACATAAATTCACACTCAAACGGTAAATACATAACAGAATAGAGTACAAAATACAGCGTAGAATATCGTACAGCACAGAGTACAAACTATATTGTTGAACACAACAAAGGATACCATAATGAATACATAACAGAATACAGTACAACACATAAAATAGTATACAATATGGAATACATTAGAGACTTAAATTGAAAATCATACTATCTTATGCAAATAATTGTATCTATACAGATACATATAGTACAAACCCAAATACAAAAACATTTGCATGTAAAAAAATAACTCTCTACACAACTACATACACACACATAAATACACGCACATGTATCAAAACATATACAAACGTTTGTACAAAAACATGAAACAACAATAGACAACACATTGATATTGTACAAAATGATACAAAATCCAACACTAATAGCTACACTTACAAAACCACAAGTATAAAAACACATACACAACACTACATACAAATAACCACATACACCCACTCCACAAACACAAACACATACAAAACACAAACACATACAAAAATTCAATTCCTAGAAGATACCCACAAAACTAAAAAATAAAGAATCAAAAACCAAAATAGAAAGAATTACCACCACAAAATACTGATGAAACCTTCCTCTTATTATTATGTGGGGACATTGAACAAAATCCAGGACCCATGCCAAATATACTACACAATCATCCCTCAACACACAAGAAAAGAGAACAAATGTACTTTATTTCAAGTACTATCAAATTTCAACCGGAATACCAACATCTTGCAAAGCGATACGCACCCCTTGTAAAGACCTCCCACATACTCTACAATGAATACAGAAACACATATCCACACTTATACCGTTTTATCCAAACTATACAACACTTCCCCCCAACACATATAATATATGCCTTAATAGTTACAATTAGTCCATCTATAGAATCATGCAACTACATAATCTCTTCACTTCCCCCCAACACATATAATATATGCCTTAATAGTTACAATTAGTCCATCTATAGAATCATGCAACTACATAATCTCTTCAAATACCCCACAAGACTCAGACACCATCTGGACAACTAACGTACTATATACACTCACAGCCTTATAAAACCCCCTCGAGCAACATATAGCTACCAATTACAAATACACCCAATTTCAGAAAAACAACAATAACATGATAAACCCACCGAACCTAATTCACGACAACCTCTTCAAAAACATATCTTAACACGACACTGCAATAACCCCCTCTTTCCTAAAAAAAAATTCCTTTCCTTTCTGATGAATTGATTAACGAATCACTAAGATGCCTCAAACCCATCCCCGACTACTCCCATCCACAGATCAGTAATCACACCCCTCCAACACCACAACCTCCAACAAATAACCAAGACAATACAATTCTCATCACATGGAATGCATCATTACTAAACACTACACTCCCTAGCATTCAAAATCTGATTACAGAAAGTCAAACTACTCCAGCGTTCATCTTCATACAGGAAACCAAAATAACAACCACAAAATCAACAATATATATTGAAAGACTATTTCCTGACTATAAACTAATATTTAACAATACTCAAGGACTTACCAGATGTGTGCAATAAATAAGACCCTACAAATATGCAAGAAGAGGACTATTAACACTCATCGACAAAACATATGCTTTTCCCGGAAATATAATTAAAATCCCCACCCCTGCTAACATATCATCTTACCTTCAAATAATAGAAATCACAAACAATCCACTTCAACCATGGCTACTCATACATCTATACATGTCCTTACATCCGGATGACATTGGACTTTTAAATGAAATACAAACAAACATTACAAATGAAATTCAAATCCATAAAAACTACACCCATATTTTAATTGGAGACTTCAACAGAGATATTGCCGTCATCGGACGTACAAATGGAAATCATACCACGCCTCCCAGGACATAGACTTTGAATGGAAAACATTCACTGATACTCTACAAATGACATACATTCATACTAACACTACTTTCTTCAGACAAGGTGGAAACAACTATATAGAGACAAGCTTAATAGATGGATTTTATATAAACAGCCAAATCAACAACAATATTCTTGTACAACAAACACACACAACAATTTAGACTCTGATCATTATCCACTTCTATTACACATCCCAAACAATACACTAATCACTAGGAAACTACAAACAACAAATAATAACACCACTAGAATCCTGAATCCTATACCACCAGACAACATGGAAAATTTCCATTGCACCTACTTTAAAAAAAACTCACTAATCATTGAACAACTTACCTACGCTTTAGAAAATAACGCGAATCTTACAAATACACAATGGTTAGAAGCATGTGACACGTTGGATACACTAACACAAGAGATATCAACTACACTTGAACAAACTTGCAAAGCAGAACCTCTTCCTCAATTACCTCCAGAACATCACAACAAGGTGGATTCTTGCCTTGCAAACTAGCAAAAACATGAAAACAACATCTATCAACATACCACCTCATCCGTGAAACTACACGCAAAGTACAATCAAATGTAAATTGGCGCAACCATAGTATCCTCCAGAGCTTGCAAACCCACAGACATATAAACATACCACAACCCCCAACAGAGGACAATTTGTTAGAGACATGGACTGCAGAATTAGCACAACAAGCACCGTAAGCCAACAAACAGGCCCGTAAAATTACAACCAAATATAATAAAGAATGTATTAAAAAAGCCATACTCAAACATAGACAATTGTATGACAAAAGTCCCTAAAAGATAAATAAAAAGGTTTTCAAAGACAACACAATATATGCACTTGACTGCATTATAGACCACCAAGGTAACATCCTCACAAATCCAGAAGATATTGCCAATGAAATATATAGACAACAGTCGCAAATAAACAAACCAACAATACCCCTATGCCACTACCAAAACACAAACTCTGATACATGCGTATGTAGTGTTAGACAATATCCTTGGAATGACGTAGATGGATTCATCTTAGGAAAAAGAGGTGAACCTGATATCCCACTACACACATACTTTAATAAAGAAACATTTGATACGTGTCTCAAAAATCTAAGTAAAAACAAGGCCCCTGGACCGAACCGCATTCCAAACTCAATTCTAAAAAATATGCCCGAATTTTTTCATAAACTACTATACCTCTTCTTTAAACACTGCTACAGACAAAAACGGATTCCTAAACACTGGAAAACGAGCTTAAATATATTACTATATAAGAAAGGAGACCCATTTATTCTAACTAACCATTAGCCCATTGCCCTAGCGAACACTATCTACAAGTTATACACGAGCACGCTAACATCAATTCTATCCACATATGGAGAAAAACACAACATATTACATGACAACCAAGTAGGATTTAGGGTTGAACGTAGTACTTCTTGACAAATACAAACATTAGTAGCTGCTCTGGAAAACGCTAAATTCACTAATCAAGACATGTACATCCTATATGTAGATTTTAAAAATGCATTTGGATCTATAGACCATGCAAGATTACTTGCAATTATGACTGACCTTGGATATCCAACCGATGCAGTTACACTTATTGGAAATATCTACTCACAATCCACAACCTCATTCATCGGAGAACATTTCGGAAAAACCCACCCAATTCCTGTACAAAGAGGCACAATTCAAGGTGGCACCCTAAGTCCATATCTTTTCATAATATTCCTTGAACCTCTACTGAGGTGGCTACAATGTGGAAACTATGGATACACACTAAAAACATCAAGAATCACAATAAATTATGCCGCATACGCAGATGACCTAGCAGCATTATCTGACAAACCAAAATCCTTACAAATACATAAAATAGATAGATATTGTAAATGGACGGGAATGGATGTTGGAGTACCCAAATGCGCAGTCACTGGATGCCCCAAAAAATCAAAACTTAATCCCCCCACATTTAAAGCACAAATGCAGGCCATAAATATTAACTACAGAATTCAAGCTATCCCAGTATTGCATCAAAACGAAGCATATATATATATAGGGGCTCAAATGGTACCTTCCTTAAAATAGAAAATTCAAACACATGTGACCACTACAAAACTCAACAAACAATGTCTAGGAGTGACAAATTGCCGAGCTACTATGAAACAGAAAATAAACATGATCGACACTGTTATTAGACCTGGAATATCATATAGTTTCTATTTGTGCCATACTCAATGCCAACAATAAAAAAGCTAGACAAAAAACTATAGCAATACAAAAAACAATATGTGGTCTTCCAAAATGCACACTGAATATAATAACACAACTCCCACATGCTTAGTTTGGTCTTAAAGCATTCTCACTAAAACATGATTATCTACAATGTATTGGAGAACAACTTTTGAATGATTTGAATGACAAAGGACGACTAGGCAAAATATTTAATGAATTAATACACTTCATATTAGCCAAATATGGAGGTGCAGAACTGATACCCAGAATAAAAAGCCCAGACTGCTACAAATCCCCCATTGTTTGTACACTATTCTTACTCAAGACAGAAGGAAACGCAGACCTAAAAAACACAATGTATAGTTTTCTTATGACACCAGCACCCATAGAATTTATATGGCAAACAAAAACCCCGTCACTCCTACATTTGATTGAAAAAACGTCCATGAAACTCCTACAAAAACCAATCACAGCAAATATCACAACACTCAGCCAAATCACCCTATAAAATGGCACACAACTAATGAATGAAGATGAATTCCGAATATACTACTCTAAACCCACTAAACTAATTAAAAATGCATTAAACCTAGCAAAACAATTTTTTTGTCTCCCCGAGTGTGATGACACATGCCCTAATACTTGTAACATACACGCAAACCCATGCACACTCAAAGAAGAATATATTTGCTTTCACAACAATATAACCTCTAATATCCCAACCCCACCTACCCACCTACCCAACCCACCTCAACCACAATATCCCAGACCACCTCCACATATTCTCAAAAACCCTGCAACATACCCTTTAAAGCACATAATTGGTGTTAAAAATTGTACATACTATGACACTAATAATATTAAAGTAGAAAGCACGACATTATATTGCCAATGGGAAAACTAAGGAAATACATTCAATACATGGCAAACACAACGAGACCTATTTCCATGGCATGACCCCAATATCGCAACTCATCAAATAGCATGCGTCAAGCAATACTACCAAGCTCAAACTAACAAATTCTACCAAAAAATCATATAAGCACACCACCCTCAAGACTAATGTATAGACACACGGTCAATCACACCCCCTACGCAAATTCCCCTAGCATAAATTTCTTTTATAGAATGTAATCCACAGAAAGACATTAACTCACAAGAACATATCATTCAAATTCAACACAACAAAGCACACATCTATGAGAGTAGTGGAAAATATCTAATAACTATCCCTATAAATAGACTATAATGGCTTTGGAATCAATACCACCTAGCACTAAACACTCTAGACAAACTAGAACCAAAGACCCAACCATTTGAAATTGAAGTTGTTTATTTATACCAAAGATACAAACACATAATTCCTAAAATTGATCCCCTTTAAAGGACACACTACGCTATACCAACAGAAATACTAGGCTTCTTCACTACAACATATAATATCCAGCAACCATATTTCTCATCCCCAGTTACATGTTCTAGAAAAACATCTAAACTTCTAAACATCTAAACTTCTAGAGACTAAGTCTTTGGTTCACTTGGCAAAGCATATGATTACAAATGGGATAGCATTGAATACGCACATCCACACAATATAGAAGAATCCCAAAAGGCGTTACATTGGGCTAGACTTGCAGCTAAATATAATCCAAGAAATATAACCTATCTGGTATTGCCAGAGGAAGATTGGTACCAAAACCTTACTCCTCATATAGGGTGTGGGAGTCTAAAACTCCCACTTGATTGCCCCTACCAAAAAAATTAGTTAAAATAGGGTTTTTAGTGTTAATTAAATAGAAAAGTAGTTAGTGTTGTGTCGAATTAGATTAGATAGCGGATAGAGAAAATAGGAAAATGCTTAAGTAGTTAATCAGGTTTATAGTGGTGATAAAACCGGGTCTTAAAATCACTAATTTAAGTCCCGGGAAACAATTTCAAAAGAGTCCCGGAAGAGATCCCGGGACGTAAGTCTAAAATCACCACTTAACCTAAATTAACTAGTTAACCCCTAAAATTCTTTGCGATTTTCTTGTCAAAAACACTTCAAAACTACATATTCTAGTAAACGAGAAGGTAAGAGTAAAAAAAATCTTCCATTACTATTTTTAACCGTAAGATCTTAATTTAGAATATGACAAAAACGAGTGGTAATTTTCTCAAATTTTTTCACCATATGAATTAGAAGATTATAGTATTTGAAATGAAAAACATAGTCATTTTGGTACCATTCAAAACAGGATCAGCACACTATGTTTCCTCATGAAAAAATATCTCTTGCATCTTTTCTTTTGAGGAGATTTTACCAAATAAAAATAGACCATATAAGCTATACTTTCCCCAAATTTCAAATGAAATAATAGTGTGTAGCATTCTCAAATTAGTATTGCAAGTAGAAGGGATTTAAAACTTGCTTATTTGCATTTTATTTTATTTTAAATTGTGGATCTTGAAAATTCAAAATCCAAACGGTGAAATCGAAGTTTCATACTCCTTTTCAAAGTAGAAAAAATTAAAAGTACAAAAAAACAAAATCTCTATCTTTTATATGGCAAAGAAGAATTTTTTTTGGCACCTTGCCCGAAAAGATGTGAGAACTTTGATTCTCTTTTAAAAAAAGACAAAAATTCCAAAAGTAGTTTTTTTTCAAAATCACCGAATAGTATAAGATTAGCTTCTTGTAAAAAAAATTCATAAATAATGGAGTGTTTTTGCTATGTTGCCCGAGGTGCCCGACGAGTAGGAATTTTTACTTTGGGCATCATATCTTTTTTTTCCAATGTCCAAATGATGAATAAATTAGATCCCCATGAAGCTCTAACATTACCACACCTTCAAAAAAAGTTTCAATAAAATATATCTAAAATTGACATCATAGGAACTTGCCCAAATTCTCAAAAAACCCGTTTTGGGACAATTGTCTTTTAGGGGTTAAGTTTAGGAGGTAGTTAGAAGTAGTTGAGTTCTTCTAGATGCTAATTCTTGTTTGAATTAGTAGTAGTGGTAGAGAAAAGAAAAGAAAAGACAAAAAAAATATAAATTAAATAAAAATAAAATAAAATAATTAAATAATTAAATACATACGCGGGTATCAACCCGGGTATGGGATGATACCCGGGTACCAGGGTAGCTCCAGCCGCCTCCAACAGTCCCCTTCACGAAATTTCCTTCCCTCCAGAAGTTTTCTTCTCCTGTCTCCCTCCCTCTCTAAAATCTTTCTCTCCCTTCAAATTTTCTCCTCTATCTTCCTCTCTAGTTCTTTCTCTCTCATACTCTTTTGCTCTCTCTCTATTTGTTTGTATTGAAGTTGGGATTTTGAACAAGAAGAGAAGGAGGTGCAAACAAAGGTGCAAGTTGGAGTTTCAAAGAGAAGATTTGAAGAGGAGATGGTGCAACTAAGAGGAAGAAGAAGAAGAAGAGGAGGCTTTTCAAGTGTCTTGGAGGTGGTACAACTAGGGTTTGAAGAAGAGGTGCGCGCCAGTTAGGGTTCGGAGGAAGAGGTGCGCGTTTCCTAGGGTTTGGTGGTGGTGGAAATTTCTAGGGTTTGTGGAAGTGAAGGAGATTAGTCGCCGAAGCGAGAAGATAAAAGAGAGAAAGAAAAGAGATTGCGGATGCAACGACAAAGGTGACTCTTGCCCATGTTGGGTTTCTTTTGTTTGTGCAAATTTCTTGTTTGTGAGTCGTTTCCTTTTTTTTTACTGGGGTGTCTTCCTGGTAACATCCTCCCCGGTCTAGAGAAAAAGTCCCCCGGGGAACTCCATCTAGACCTTATTGTGTTGTTTACATGTGTAGTCATGTGTAGTCTATACTAGTTGTTGTCAATTGTCCTAGCTTTGTGGCAAGTCGTTGTTTTGAGTTGTCTCCATCCTCCTATCATTTTTAGGTCTTGCCCACAATTCTTATCTTTTTCCCGATCGACGGGGAAAAAACCTCTTTCTAAGTCTTTCTCTCCCAAGTCCCCTCCTCGTTACGATTATATGTGACCTTGTATTGTTAGTATCTTGCTAGATGTGTGAGACACCTATATCCACATATTCTAGCAAGGTGTTCTGGAGTTGTTTACCGGTTGACCGGTAGACTTGTGTTTCTGGGCCGGACCGGAATTTGTGACAAGTTAATAGGGAGATTGGTGGAAGTACATGCATTTTGAGGATTTTATCCACCCCGGACAACATGGCTCTACCGGTGAGTCAGGTGGATTCCCCATCCTCCAAGGAGTGGAACGTGAAGGTCTACGAAAGAAAAAGAAACCTCCCGGTAACTTCAACCGGGAAAGAACCGGTAGACCTCCCGTCCTCAACTCCGGAGTCCTTTGTGACCATACGAATTGAGCTCAACAAGACTCCGCATGTATCTATAGATACACCTAACCTTCCGGTAGATACCGCCACTCCACCGGTAGACCTCCCGGTGGATATTTCCAATCCACCGGTAGACCTCCCGGTTGAGACATCCGACCTTCTGGGGGATTCGTTCGACCATGTAGATACTTCCAGACGTAGTGGCAATCCCTAGGGCCTACACGTATCAATCGGAAGAGTCTTCCGGTTGAGTCTTTGTTATATGTTATGTGTTATTGTTGATTTACCTCACCGATTGATGGGATGTTGTTTTAAGTTGTTAAATTTAAACAGTAGGGTGAGAATAGTAATGTCGATAGGGCCCCATTGCGCACCCGGTCACTACCACTCGAGTGGTTTCTCCGGCTACTTACTTTTGTTAGGGAAAGGTTCACCGATCCCGGGACCGGGAATCTTCCGGTTTACCGGTCTATTGGTAATCCGCCGGTGACTAGGCTACCCTTGATTTTAGGATCTAGATGCCGTTTTGTCCTATAGGAATCTTGTTTTGGAGGGTAGTTAGTGGTCTTTGTATACTTAAGGGCCTTGGGCTCTTGTGTTAAGTACTCTTCTCTTTGTTGATGTGCTCGTGTCTTGCCTTCATTGCTTGTATATAGAGTCTTTGTTGAGCTTGTGTGAGTAGACCGGGAGAGAGTTGAGTCCTCCTAGTGTGTTTTTGCTAGGTGTGCAAGGTTGTGACTTGTTGTGTATTATGTGATTGAGTGTGACTAGAGACTTCCCGAGGGGCTAGGATATCCGGGTTAGATAGGTAGAGTGAGGTCCGGGACTTATGCTCTAGACTTTTCACTAGTAGGACTCAGAAGAGTTGCTTTGTCGGATGGGATTCGGGAAGCCCACGGCTATTTATGATAGCCTCCGTTAAGTAGAAAGTGTTCGGATTGGTGGGGAGTAGGGGGTGACATCCCCCTTCTCTCGCTACACCGGGAGACATCTCAGCTAAGCCTAAGTCCGGAGAATTCCGGGATTATTACCCTTATAGTGGATGAGTTCCGACGATCCCCGTGGAAGGTTGTTTTGCTCATATGATTTGCTTAGTACTAACTTGTTGTGAGTCTTGTATCTTCTTGCTTTGATTCATTGAGTGTGGTTGTAGTTAGAACCCGGGCTTGCGTGACCGGTTTACTAGGACAAGTTCCCGGTAGATTGTAAAGATCGGTGAACCGGCTGAAACCTTTTTAACTCTTTCAAGGTGTAGGATTAGATTGTGGATATTGTGGCCTTTGGACTGCGAGAACGGAGGGTAGTGGCTCTCCGGACATTGTAAAAACTTACCGGAAATCTACTCTGACGCTCAATAGAGTCTAACTGAAACATATGTGGTTACTTGTTATCAGTTACTAAGGTACCGGGAAAGCCATCTTCCGGGATGTGCTGAGGTATTGTGTATGAATTGTTGTTAAGATTTAAAGAGTTTGATGCACAATAAAAATCCCCGGAAACGATCTGGTAAGGTGGGCTTACTTAAGGTTTATTTCGGTTAATTTTGAGAATAACAAACCACTAGACTACGACATAGGCCCATATTGAGACTCTCACATCATATGTCTATTCCCAACAGATACCATAGCCTATTTTGAACCAACCATACGGAAAAAGCTAAACAAAAAACCCCAAACAGAAAAGTCTACTTTACAAATAATATGTGAACATCAACAAAACAACACAATAGGTACCCAAATAAATATAGAACATCTAAAATTACCAATCAATACCCTCAACATAAAACAAATATATGCCAAATTAGCCCCATCAATACCCACACCCAACACGGTTAATTGTAAGAAACAATGGTTCAAAGCCAAATACCAAAACCCAAATCAAACACCCCCCGCTAGCCCAATACCACTCCCACCCTACAACACAAATCTATCCCTTAAATTTAATCCAAAATACAGCTCTTACACAAACGGATCATTTAAAGAACAAGAAGAAGTAAGCCCAGGACAGTGGCATAGAGAAAAAGTCGGCTTTGGCATATATAATGCACCAAAAGACATCAAAATAGCCAAACGACTCCATGGATTACAAAACATCATTAGAGCCGAAATGATGGATGTCTATAAAACACTACGAATCCTAAATGCTATATACCCAAATGAGTCCGCATACATATTTATAGACCGCATCAATGTATTATACCTCCTAAACACACAAATTCAACATCCTATCATACACAATGGCCACCGTGATAAAACTATTTTAGCATCAATGGTGCAAATGTTACAAACACGTACCCAACCCATATCATTACACAAAGTAAGAGCTCATGTGAATATTGTTGGCATCAAAAAAGCAGACGAATTAGCAAAAATGGTAGAGACAAAGAACATAGGGAAGCCAGGGAACCATTCGAACATGCCCACCCTACACCATACTATTATCAAAGAAAGGAATGGCCGTCTATAGAAGACACCCCGGACAAAGGCCCCATTAGATTCCTACCCAAATACCTTGATAGATATGACATAGACAACAACCTAACAGAATTAGCTAGAAATCTTCCTAATATTGAAAAATGGACAGGAAATAGAAACATTGACAAGGAACTCTCTAATGAATTTTGGACAAACCCTCTTATTACAGATTCACATAAAACATGTATTATGAAATTTAGAACATGCCAATATATGGAAAATGCAAGAAAACAACTATTCTTTGGTCGAGAAAAATTCCCTTCCATTACATGTCCCATCTGTAACTCCACTGAACCAGACACATGGCTACATGTATTACTCAAATGTCAACAACCACACATCCACGCACTGATTGTCGAAAGATATGACAAAGCAGTATGGGAAATCAGAAAACTACTTGTATCCTGTAGTAAATCTAGATGCCTCATCTTTATGAACGCGGGAACCTTTCACAACAACACTCCAGAAAACATGGTCCCACAATGGTTATTACCATGTACATGCAACACTCAAAGATGCCGCTGCAACATGAGATTTAAACCCGATTTACTATGCATCCGCGGTGTGCCACACAATCACCCTCTACCAACCATTACAATACAATTCATAGAATTCACATATTGCAATGACCGGTTCTCCTCAAAAACAATATCACACAAGATTAAAAAAATACTAGACTCTTCTAGATGAAATTAGTTCATTTAGATGGAAAGTGGACCCGCTCATTGTAATCACGACTGGAGCTAGAGCCACCATGCATATTCCCTCCATGAAATCATTGGAAGCCACATTTAAAATCTCAACGACCTCCATTAAAAATACCTTCAAAAACCTTAACACCATTGCTATCCAACATGCTATGTCCATCCTCCTCCACAAACGTAGACTAGAAAATAACCAACCCATACCCAACCCACATACCTCTTAAACTAATCAAACTTACCACTCTTGTTTTTCAAAATTACCAATACTCTCATTTTCTTGGTTTGTTATGATTATACTACAATGTCTACCCTCGAAAGGGGGAAGTAGTTCCATCCTGCTAAACCTTTGTCCAATGGGCATCGTTTTAGTAAGTGGAACAAACAGACACTCTATTCACGTTGGCTTCCTTCGGAGACCGGTGTTCTTCTTCTTCTTCTTCTATTTCTTATCATAAGATGTAAATAAGAAGAAGTTTGACAGTACAATGAATTCAAGGAGGATCATTTCAGAGAATGCGTTTGGATCTTTGAAGGACAAATGGAATATTTTTTTAAAATTCAACTCCAGAGTTAATAGAGTGGCAAAGATCACTGCACCATATTATTAATAATATAATTATTGTGAGCTACACAATTTTCTAGACAAAAAGATACTAAAACACGTTGTAAGGATCTTGTGCAAGGATTGGGGAATGTTAAGCTCCTATCTATTTGAGAAGTAGAGGGAGCCAAAGCCAAAGTTGAAGCTTTAAGGGAAAAGTTATTTGAACTATAGACTGTCGAGAATCCTAAGGATCAACCATCAATATTGTATAAACTCTTGCTACAATTTTTTCTTCAACATACAACAAATCAAACAACTTTCAATCACATGATTAAATATTGGATTTTTCCCAAATACACATAAATGTGCATTCTTGTATAAATCAAACACTCTAAAGGGTATGACAAAAGAGATCCAAGTAAAAATTATATTTACAACAACCCTAGAAATTACAAGAACCAATATATTTCACTAATGCTACCTTGAATCTCCTATGATAACATCCAAGGTGTTAGTGGATTTGGACCTTTGCCCTTCAAGGCCTCTGAAACAAGGCAACAATCTGCAACCATCCTTGTTGCATCTTCCTCTGTCCATGTATTAAGATCTTGCCACACTCTTTGGTATTTTCTAGGTAATTTGCAAAATCATAGTTTAATCTTAATATTTTTATCAGAAAATCTAATGATGGCCAACTCAATGGCTTGGTTACATGCATACCTCTTACTCCTCCACTTCTCAACATCCATATTGACTTGGTTAGGAGCATGTTGCTGTTGTGTTGTTCTTGATTGAGGAGAGAGTTGAACGCTTGAAGTGCCTGGTGTAGAAGCCACACCATATGTAGGCTTTTCTTCTTCATTATTACTAAGAGTTTAGTAATAATGTAATCATTATTAATAATGTTGTCCTCTTCTTCAATGAGGGTCCCTTGATCCACATTATATGACACACCTATACAACATATGCAATAATGTAGAAATGATGTTGAATTCATAGGGGTAGATAGAAGGCCTTCTCAACGGTTGGCGTATTCATCTAACATTCTATCGAGCCAGGTATGAGAAAACAAAGAGTTGGAAACTTGGTCCCGTAGCTCCCGAAATACGATGCAAACGGCTAATATTCATACACATGCGTGTTTGGTTACCATAGGCAATGACGTCATGGCATACAAATCACTAACTCATCCAATCAGAGAGTGGTGTATAAGTCTTGGTCAGTTATAAAATAGTAATATTAGTGGATTTAAAATTAAAATAGAGATTAATTCCTCAATGATTATATTAAAATAAAAATACCAACTTTGAGATTTAATGTCTAAATATAAATATACAATTAGTATTTGAATCATCTTCACATGTAAGATATAACATGAAATATAATTGTAAAAAATATGGATAGATGAGAGTAATAATTATTGATAGGTTTTTTAAAAAGATGGATGGATGAGATTAATGTTTATCGATGAGAAGATAAGTATAGAAGATAGTCCAGCATAAAAATGCTTGAGCATTCACAAATAAAATGGCAAGATGGAAAATAATATTTAGTGACCAATTTATTATCCAAAATGAAAATTTAATTTGTCTACATATAATTTCGGATTTTTGTGAAATCGTTTGAAATTGAAGGCACAATGCAAATTACAAATTACATGATATCTTAACCGATTCTTGGATTAGTCTTGTCAAGGTGGCATCATGTGATTGACTCTGAGCACGCATATTATTTCTTGATAACCTGCTATAGTGAACCGGTTATGCGGACTAAGTGCTTCAATAATGGGCTTCAATCTTGATCCGCATAATCATCCATTTAATTCATATATTATCATCCATGAATGGAAAGATTCAATTTTAAGAATCTTTGATGCTGATTTCTCTTATATTTTTAAAAGAGGAGAGGTCATTGAATGAAATTTTACCTTTGTAAAACTAAAAATTAAATTATAGGTTCAAGATTGTAAAGATTTTAAGATTATAAGGAATTGAAGATTATAGTTCAGATAATTGAGTTACACTTTAGATTATAGAGTTGATGGTATCAACTTTAGAATGAATGTTATTGCATTTATATCTTGAGACAACAAACATCAATTTTTGGCGCACAAAAAAGTACACAGAGTTAATAGAATAAGAAGTTGCAACTAGCCAAGCACTCGAAAGGGGAGAACATTGTTGGGGTTGAGATCCTCCTTTTGAGTTTGATTTTGAGGTAGAGGTACAATGACCGTTGACCTTGGATTTTAGTTGAGTTTGCAGAGAAAGAGAATGTAGATAATGTTGCACCGCCTTTAGTCATCTTGTTGGTAGTACTTTGACATCATGTGGATCCTCCAGTAGCTTGCGCATTAAAACATTTGGTATGCCTCAGCTAAGGATTCTCCATGAACCGGTTGACATGAAGGTTCTAATGGTTGTAGATGGTGTTTTGATATACAAGTGCAAGTTGATGAGATATTGGTGTAGAATCAAATCTCCCTCGTATGGCTTGACTTCCATCATAAGATTTATCTACTCAAAAATATTGGATAGAACAACAACAATGACTCATCGACATTGAGAGCCTGTTCTTGCACATTTGAAAAGGCTTTTGGCTGCACATTCAATAAGACAGGTTGTTGCGTATTTGGAGCACAATGATTATCAAGACTGCAATATTGATAACTATATCTATTATGGTTAATAGAAGGTTGAAGTTGTTGATTCAAAAATGTCACAGAGTATAAAATATTACTTGCACGTTCTTGTTGATGTTGTTCTTGTTGTAGTTGCAACAAATCTAATTGTCACTATAGAGAAACTTGTTGTTGCAAAGCTGCAACTAGTTGTTGTTATAAACCTACATTCTCTAAGCAAAGTAAAGCTAGAATTTTGTGCATGGCCAACTTGGTTCCTCAAGGGGCTTCAACAACTTTAGGAGCTTCTATACAATCGTTTACAATAGCTTCAAAGTTGAATTGCAAACAAAATTGCATCTCTTCTTTAACCAAACTAGCTAAGGCCAATTGGAATGTTTCGATGAAAGCATAGTTGAGAAACATCTCTTTTTGAAAGTGTAAGTGACATCTTAGTGGTACTAGCTAGAACTTGAGTATAAGAAAATGACAACAAAAAAAAATCTGATAATAACATTCCAGATGGTCAAGAAGATGTAAAAATGTTTTCACGAGTCTGTTGCTTGGAGCCACCCACAAGGTTTGTGATTTCAAAAAAAAACTTTACATTGTTCTAGATAGCAACTTTCATGTCATATTGTTGGTGGAAATTCTTTTGCTCACCAAAAGTAGGCCTTGCTAATGTTTGTGCAACTCTAGTCTTCAATGCCTTACTCAAATTGTTACGTTGAATGCTTAAAAGATTCTTGAGCCCTATATTGGTAGTGATGGCATCTGTGGAACTTCTCTAATGTGCATACGAGTAATCGTAGTGGCCCTACCAAAATGATTTGTATAATCTCTAGTCAATCCAGCTGCCAAAGCCATATCTCAAACAAAGTGACACAATGTGGACTCTCCAAGATTAGTCTTCCGCTTGAATCAAACAATAGTTTTTGGATGTTTAATGGGTGAAAAAAATAAGTGACTTTCGTATGAATCCTAAAGCTTGTATGAATTGGGTCACGGAAATATTTAGGTTGATATTTCATAAAGGTTGACTTGTGATTTTTTAAAGAGTTTCATCATACCTGACAATCCAAATAAAACAGAAAAAAATAAAATTATATATCATTGAGAAAAAAAACTTATTAAATTGCGAACACCATGCCAGTGCATAAATACAATATCCTACAGATATCAGACAAGTATCATGTCAAAATTTACAAACCAAGCTTTTTGATCCCACATTCTGCTTGGTTCCATGAAATTGACTGTTAACATCATATTTGCAAGATCTTTGTGAAGTTGAACTCATTAGTATTACGTTGGTGAAATTGAATTAATTGGTCACAAATTCTGTGAAGTTGACCTCATTGGACACGACGTCTGAGAAGTTAAATTGGTCATTATTTCACTTATTTGGTTAGTTGATACGCTCCACGTCTGGATTATGGAAATTGAAAATCTGCATAATAATTGTACAATAAAATCCTATAGAACTACTCATACACTAAAAAGTTTGTGAGAGCTGTCAATCAATTAGCCATGCTTCATTGAAATATCTCAAATTTAACAACTAGGAATGAAACGCAAAACCAAAATGAAACTTTTTAGGTTTTGGCATTGGCAGGGCGCGGATCCTAAAGCACGACACCCACACAAAAATCGTTAGGGTAGTCTATTCATTATCCCATATCCACAGCACATAAAACCACTCACATCAGCATATCCCAAATTTGAGTGTTATTTCGTTGTGTACAAAAGCCTACCAGCAATGGTAGAAATTTTAAAAGAAGTTCTTAACATCCAAAATGGTATATGTGAACTAGTCCTAGGGACAAACACGTAGTACCGAAAGGTACTTTTGGTACTTGTCACGTGCCACTACTACCAACTCTATGACAAAGAAGAAAACAATTGATGACAAGATACATCTTTGGAATCATTAAACATATATGTCCAAGGAGTCTAACCTAAAGATAATGATGTATGTCCATGGGTTCTATCCTACAGAGCATAATAGAAGTTTTGAGACTGACCGTAGTCAATTTGATATAATCATATCATATCTAGACCATAATTATATCATAATCATAACCAATATATATTTTATTTAAATTCATTGAAGTCGGAGTGATCAATACAACATATCAAATGTAGACAAAGAAACAAAGGTTTGCATGCGTGAAATGGGTGGTGAAACATATGTTACAGTTACAAAACCCTTAGATTACAAAACTCAATAATCAAGTTAGTGAGTTTCATTGTATTGTAATGGAGCTGTTACAAACTCATACAATTTAAACGAGTGAATGTTACAAAACTTGTTACCAATTATCCACAGCCTTTGCACAACTGGCATTACGGATGATAAACATTGAATGATGGAACGCCATCTATTTTTATTACCACCGGCCGTATACGCCAATGATGAGTTATGAGGGTTGTTCTATGCGACATGAATTTTGGGCATTTGATCTCAACTTGGTTGATCCTTATTCTCTTAATTTTACAAAGAGTGGGCGTTTGGAGCAAATGGTAAAACCAATTGGAACTGTTGTGATTTGCATGCGACACCCTGTTGGTACTCCCCCTGGCCTCAACTATGTTTTTGGAGATCGTCCACTTGCGTTTGTATTTCAAGATTTGTGGAGTGATGCACGTCAATCTTCTGAAGCTGATCATCTGGAGAGCTCTCCACCGGAGCTGTCTAGGCTGGTGGGTTTGTTCTTGCCTCGAGGTTGGCGGTTAGTGGCACGTGGTATTTCCACAGCTATTCCTACCATCCTTCAAGGAGATACATAGGGATCTGAGATCATTGTCATTGACGATTGCACGGAGAGGGCTAGAGTCCTAGACAATGAGTTGTGCAACAATTTCCAAGGACAAATGTTGATAATTGAGACAACAAATGGAACAAACATGGCTCTTAAAACCGTACAAGTGACCGAAGAGGCAATTGGTCGAGAGAGGCAAGAGAACGACGACAGTGAGGAAGGAACTTTGAATGAGAGATTGCCACATTCATCTGGATTAGAATGTTATTCATCTGACAATAGCTTGACCGATGAGGACTCAAGCACCAATGAAGAAGAAGTGGATAAGTCTCCTACAATGGAGAGGATTCCATCAACGCAACCAACGGTGGAAGACACTTTGGGGGAGATGTCACGGACACCTACAGAGAGGATGGAAGATATCTATAAGTCTTGGAGATACGATAAATCATCCCATGCAAACTCATGAATTGTCTGCTATGGTAGAGAACGCCATAGGACACATGGGGGGAGTCGAGTTGCCGAAGAATGATGAGAGTCTTTTTGCTCAAGCATAGTAGAGCAAGTGATGTTTGGTGGCACAAGATCAATATGATGCATTTGATATGTTTAAGTTTAATATGATATGTTTGATTTCAAAATTTCTTTGCAGAAGTTTTAAATTGTTTGATTAAGAATGTTTTTGCATACAATAAACACTGAGATACCTCACACTTTGTCATTGAATTGCATCTTTTATTATTGCATCTCTTATAAGTTGTATTGTAGTGAGATACTCTAAAATTGTATAATCATACAAATGTGTATCTACAAAATATAAGTACATCATTGTTAGAGTCTGAAAAGGAACAAAATCGGATTATTAATCATGTGTTTTTGATAAGTTCTAGCAAATAGAGAATGTATATCTCTTACATGCACATGTAGAAGCCAATATTTAATGCTACAAACATGTATATTTAGTATAAAAGCAATACTATTTTTTAATTATATTGATTATTTTTTAAATTTTCAAGAAAATCTTGTTGTTTCTAGCGCCGTTTTATGCATTTGGCTAAGTGCATGATTGCTTAATTGCATGTTTAACGAGTGAATGTTACAATACTTGTTACCAAACTCTTGATACAAAACTCTTCCAAAACTCTTAAACTCTTGTATGTGGTTACAAAATTCAACTACAAAACTCTAGTTTACAACGTATTACCCTACATTAATCAAGATTGTTGATTTGTCTTACACAACAATTAAACATAAGCAATACAATAAGTAAGTAATACAATTTTTGCATGGTTTAGAAATGTTTTCTATTAGTTTCACAATTTCAAACACTTTGTACGTGAACTCGTATATGGTTTGGAAGTATCAATAAAGTATTCATCATTTCTCTTTCTTGTTCATTGATACCAAAAGTGAAACCACTTAGTCGCAAGGTATACAAATTCATTGTTTCTTCTTATCAAGAATGCAATAGTGCAAAAAGAATACAAATTGTTTTTGCAGTCTAGATAGAGAAGTAGATGATGATTTGGATGAGCAAGAATCTTATCATCATCTTCATTTGTGAAGTAATCTACTTTCTTTTGAGCCTTGTTAGCACCAACAAGAATACTTTTCTTCATTGCAAACATCACCAACTTGTTAGCGCAACCAAAATAGGGATACTCATGCATCACCATTGAGATTCATTGATATCAATAGAATCAATGCGTTCAACTTGTACCTTTAAAAAAAATGTAGTTAAAGCCTTTGTATAATCGTACAATATAGATTGGCTAAAAAAACTTGCACATCAAATCAATAAGTTATTGTCAAGGAATCTCCTTCTATAAAATAGTTGTATCCAAGCCAAAAGCAATTATCCACTAATTGAAACAATCTCTAATCCATGCATTATTCTTTTCAGTGCCACTCTTATCAGACGCTTGCATCTTACCATTAAACTCAATCTCATTGATTGTAGCAAATCCTAAGCCATGAATGCTTGAACTACTAGGCTCATCTACATCAGAGATCTCACTCTGACAAGGCAGACCAAAACCATCTTTTCTTGAAACCTTTGAAATGACAACATTATGTAAAGTCTTGTTGATTTGATAATCACATGGTAATCAACAAAATAACTGCGCTTACTTGTAGTTCTAGGCTCTTTTACTACACGAATTTCATGCAAGCTCGAATCCAACATCTCTAATATTTGAGCAAATGATGAACAACGCTTTCCACCAACAACTATAGATGTATCAACTGAAACTTTCTTTTTACCTCTCCCTTGCGTTGTAATCCTTGGAGGAGACATTGAAAAATACTCTCTTTAAAAGAAGGTCCAATGCCGCTAAAGTCAATCCAAAGATCAAATAAAGGATATGAATTCACGCATGTTAACTCCTCTACATGCATTGATTCAAGGCTTAGTGACATAAAATTAACCACACTTGATATCGCTAGAGCTAGAATACTATATTTTCTAATCAACCTCCAGGCCTTCTCAAGCTAGAACATGTCAATTACAATTAGAAAGAGGCCGCCTACATGATGCCATCATCAAATCAATATTTTTCCCATCTAGCTAATTCTAACACACACAAAACAACGTTCACAGTAAGCAACACAACAATGCTCACAACAAGCACAAAACAAAGCTTGAGCCGTGAGAAAACTCGATTTCAAATTCAAAATTCAAATTTTGCAACGTGTAAAGCCAGTACCTGTGTAATAATCGTTTCGTGTAGACCGATCATTGCCAAAGAACCGACGCCATCGACTTGCTTTAGGCCTATTAGCCTCAAGCAGTTTGAGCATGCCGATTCTCCACCAATAACCAATTTGAAATAAATGGTTACTAATACATAGACATGCATAAAAATACATATAAAAATAGGTCTTGGAACGGGGGCCTCATGCTTGGTGGGGGCTTGTCAAGAAAGACCTTCTCGTGGTGTTTAGCCTCCAATACTGAGGATTTCTCTAAATACCCCGCTCGAGCGTAGCACCAAGACTTAGCCTCGGGAGGGTCAGAAAGGGTGGGAACAAATCGCCCTTTATTTTAATGTTGGAGGGGGCTCTACTTGATCGAAAGGAGGGCCTCCATAGGAATTATGGGTTGCAGATTTCAAATTTGGCAATTGTTTTCCCAATTAAGGCCTTCAGAATCCCAAAATTGAGAAGGCCAGAAAAATGGACCCACCCAAGGCTGAGGCTTGGTGCAAACACTCAACCGGGGTATTTAACCCCTATAGGCCTAAGGCATTTTTACACCAAAAACACTTCAAAACTGCTCCTTCTAATGCAATGAGTAAGGAGGAAAACAAATAACTTTTATTTCTTCCTCTAACCGTAGGATCTCAATTAAGACTCATTAAGTGACATCTTCACAAAATTTCATAAACATAGACCGCACGGATTGAAAGATTATAGTGTTTGAAGTAGAGAAAACTGTTAATTTTCATCCGTGCATGGAGTGGATCAACAGACTTTGACTTCACTTGGTGTCAAGTTATTGCACTACACAAGGTCTAAATCCATTACCATCATGTTAATCATTATTTTATTTCCTTGTTCATCAATTTTCAGAGGTAGGAAATGGGTATAGCATATTCAAAACAATTGTGCAAGGGATGGAGGTTCAAAAACTGCCAATTCAGGTTTTTTTTTGGTGCACTCAATATGTTTTAGAATGATACTCCAAACAGTCAATAAGAAGGTTTACACCACATAATGTACTAGAAAAAATAAAATTTACAATATGTTAATATCTCTAAGTTTTATATGGAAAAAAAGAAGTTTTTTTGGCACCTTGCCCGACAATTTGTGACAAATGTGTGCAAATGTTTGACTTGAATTTATGTGCTATTTTTCACTAGAGACAAGGGGGGTTTTTTCTTAACATGAAAGGAAATAATATTACTTGTTGCTATTGAAAATCTCACATTTAATAGAGTGTTCTAGCAAAAAAAATTGGAGTTGCTCAAAGTGCCCGCTCTCCCATTTGAAATTCAAAACACTATAACTTTTTCATGAAATGTCAAATTTAGGAAAAAATGATACTTTAATAAGGTCCACCTATAGTCTAAATTTCATAAAAGAATGTTAGAAATTGATGCCAAAGGAACCTGCCCAAATCTTCAAAGTCTCCAAAGGGAACTCTTGGGCCTTTAGGGGTAAAGGAGATCCCAATCCCGATCCTCTTCAGGCATAAATACCCCAATCGAGTGTGGCACCAAGCTTTAGCCTTGGGAGGATCGGAGAGAGTGGGGACAAATCTACCTCTATTTTTATGTTGGTGGGGAGCTCTTCTTAATTAAAAAAAAAAAGGGCTTCCGTGGATAATCACATGCTGTAGGCCCCAATTTTTTTCCTAAAAGAGCCTCCATAGCCTCAAAAATGAGAAGACCAGGAAAATGGACCCACCCAAGGCTGAGGCTTGGGGGTATTCAAGGAGATCCCAATCCCGAGCCTCTTCACACGCTCAGAATTTTAACGCAATTCAACCCAAGTGACAGGCGATTTCGTCATCTCATCCAGATGTCCCGCACATGCGTGCCCATGGTACGAACGACGTATCAATCATCACAGCTACAGGTGCTCGCATGACACGGAGACCGAATATAAATCGCTTGCGTGTGTGTACGACGCCTACCGGACTCCTTATTACAAGAGACGTCAGTGATCGAAACTATGTACCTACATCATCTGTGATCGCTAGAGACTACGCCGTTCCCTGAATATAGTGTAGACTAGACTATTTGAAAATTCCTACACTAATTGAAAACTTACATGCAATTGTTGAGTGACACACACTTGTTTGAGAACAAATACCCAATCAGAACTTGGCATGTACATGATTTGATGGAAATTAGTGTGGGTGATCCACATCAATAATGAATCCACACTATATCGATATGGGATAGATACACGGTAGCAGATTCAAACGGGGCCGCTGAAAGTGTATTAATTGCCCCAGTCAAATCACGTGAGGGAAAGTCGTGAGTCCCGCTCCGCGAGAGATTCTACGTGGAGAACTTAGGTGGCCCGAATTCATGCCGGGGTAACGTAGAGAAACCAACCACTGGAAGCGTCTCCAGAAACGAAGGATCTCACGCACCCACGAGATGATCTCCGACACAGGCAACGGTTTGCGGCCTCATGGCTCCGGAGGCTATACTATTGAAATCCGGGGCGTCTCTGCTGCTTCACGTGTCCGGCCCTGGCGCGTTTTGTTTTGTTTTGTTCTGGTGTCTCCCTTGCAATTAAAGTATTTTAATTTGCTCCCAAAAAGAAAACTTTAATCCCGGGCTAGCCCCATCAACCATCGCTTCAAAGCAGCAGCATAGCACTAACCGCGCACCTCGCTGTGGAGGTGGTGGGCTACCACTGATGTCGGGATACCGCCCCACGTGCATCCCTCCCAAAACCCGGACCCGCCCCGTTTATCATGCTCCCCGGTCCCCACTCAAACACCACAGTAACACCCCGGTATCACATCGGGACCATACAGACCCCCCCACCAGTACCGCCCATGTATCCACACACCCTCGCACCAATAGTGTCACCCTAGTATCGTGCCCCTCCCGCGAGAATCACCACAATATCAGCACACGATAGCCCAGTATCGCCAGACTATCGCCCGGGTATCACCCGTGCAAGGTGCCCAGACCATTCAAAGCGTGCACTAAGTTAGATCAATGTGACAGGAAGTATAGGTTGTACTTGGTTGAACGAGCTCCCACGCGGAGACTTCGTCGCAGTCAACATGGGCATGGGCAAAACAGCCGAGGTGGACTTCGTTGTCGCCAGGACTCGTCCTGCAGGAAGTCGCCAGGCTCACGACCCATGAAGCTGAGGCTGCCTGCCTGGTTGGTTCCAGCCCAAGCGATGGTAACTTACCACTCACTATCTCTTGTGCGTCGCATCAACTTCTTACTTAAGCCGGCCTTGTCTTCACATCTTTACTCGTAACACGCAATCAGATTGTGTGTTTGGGCTCTTCTTTTTGTTTCTTTTAGGTGCAATTTGGGGTTTTATTTGGGGTGCGTTGGAGGCTCTGCAGTTTTGGTTTCTTGGAGTCGGTTGCAGTCAGTTTGTTGTTTGAGGGGAGGATAAGGGTTGGTGTTGAAATTGCGAGATTTTGAGCTCTGGTGGAGATGTAGATGATGAGAGCGGAAGAGGTGCGGTGGGAGTGGTTGCAGTAATCCGTTGGAGAGCGATAATTCTCTGTGAGAGATCGAGGAGGGGGAAGGTGTTTTGGGGGCCAGATCGGGAGCCATGGCGAGTGTGGGACGGGTTCTTGGGCTGTTGTTGTTCGTGGTCATGGCCGCGGGTGGTTATATGCAGAGCGAGGCGGCGTTCGCGCCGCTCAAGAGGACGCCCAAGAGCAATGCGTACGCGACCATGCTGTACATGGGCACGCCGCGCGACTACGAGTTCTACGTCGCGGCGCGCGTCATGCTGGGGACGCTCGTGCAGCTGCAGGTCGACGCGGATCTCGTGGTCATCGCGTCGGCCAGCGTGCCGGAGCGGTGGCAGAGAACCTTGTAAGCGAATGCTACACCACTTTTACGCGCTTCATCTTCTCCTTTTTAAAGACCTAATGCGACAAGACTTCCTGTACGAGGTTAACCGAAATTGGTCTCTCCGAGTTTCTGAAATTGTCCTATTCCTGAAGCTTTAACGAATGTTACATGGATATACCACTTCGTGTTTCTTTCCGGTTATTCTCTGTTGAAGCAATTGCACCATATTACTGTGGGTTCACAATTATTGTGGTTGTTTTCATGCCTCAGTTCTTTTACAAAAGTCAGAACTACTTCTGAATGCAATCGGGTCTCTCCCCTAAAGGACCCTCGTTTGTGACATAAATGAAGGAAAATAACTTAGGATTAAGGTTAATTTTGGTCATTCATGCGGTTTTTTTGGTCGTAGTTTTGTGAAGACTTCAAAACCCTTGAAAATCATGGTGTTTTCCAACTCGACTAGAATCATAGTTTCAAAAAGAAAATGAGAATTGCGAAAATACTATGGTCCACAGCATATGGTGTTTTTTTTGGTCCATTGATCGGTTTGAAGCGAATTAGTGTACCTTGGGAGTCGGTACCGACAAATTTGGTATTGGGGTGTCAGGTTTTTGGAGTGGGTGAGGTTCCATTTAAGTACGAGATGTGTGTCAATTCGTACGAGGTCTGTATGGTTTCTTGCAACATGTGGTCTGACCCTGTTTCCCCTGCTTTGTGCAGAGATGCGGAAGGCGCTAGAGTGGTGGTTGTTGACGACATTCAGAATCCGTACAGGAATCAGGGTAATTTCGACGTGCGCTTCATGTTCACATTGAACAAAATCTACGCCTGGAGCCTCACCGAGTACCAGCGCGTTGTCATGCTGGATGTCGACAATTTGTTCCTCCGAGCGCCAGACGAGCTTTTCCAATGCGGCCAGTTCTGTGCAGCGTTTATAAATCCGTGTATCTTCCACACGGGGCTCTTTGTTCTACAGGCAAGTACTCTATTTTTATCAGGCGTTTGGGAAACCGGTTCATGTGAATTGCTGTATTTGAGGCCTTGTCCTCTCTCTCTAAGGTTTATTTTATTTTTCTTCACTATCTGCAGCCGTCGAACGAGACTTTCGGTGTAATGATGCATGATATCAGTGCTGGAAAGGAGAACAGGGATGGAGCAGATCAAGGCTTCTTGGTGAATCACTTCAACGACCTCCTGGATAGGCCCATGTTTTACCCTCCTGGAGACGGGTCCAGATTGAACGGGCTGTACCGGCTTCCACTTGGATATCAAATGGACGCTTCATTCTTTTGTAAGTACAACAGAGTTATTCGCAGAGTTTGCTGCTGTGCCGCCGTTTTCATTTGTTCTGGTTGATGGTTGACGACATGATTCACAGGTTGAATGAATGCTCTGCAGATTTGAAGTTGAAATGGCACATTCCTTGTGGTCCCAACAGCGTCATCACGTTTCCCAGCGTCCCCATGTTGAAGCCATGGTACTGGTGGTCATGGCCTACGCTGCCTCTGGGACTGGAATGGCATAAAAGGCGCGTTGCAACCATAGGGTGAGCACCAGAGAAAAACTTCACTTTTCGCTCCCTTCGGAAGCTCTAATCTGTTCGTGATAATCAATCTCATGTGCTTTTTAGGCTCAACCAGGAATCCCGCTCACTCACATCTTGTGGTCCGTGTGCGCAGATACGATACCGAAACACCCGTCCTGATTGCGGAAAGCTTGTTCTACATCGTCACCATGCTCACGGCGCTCATCATCCGGCAGCGATGTTCGCACTCCGAGAAGAGTTCCATGATGAAGTCCTGCTTCGCCCGCGGCCCCTGCTTTGCCGAGAGGAAGCTGTGCTACCCCTGGGCCATCAAGCTCACGGTGCTCGCCCTGATCGTTGGCAGCTTCCTGCTCCCCGCGTACCTGGTCCCCACCACAGTGCATCCCTTCATGGGCTGGGGGGTCTTCTTGCTGGGATCCCTCTCCTTCCTCACGGTGGTAATCATCCTCTTCCAGCTCCCCCTCCTCCCAGTGCTCACTCCCTGGATCGGTGGCATCGGGGCGCTCCTGGTCCTGGCCTCCCCTTTCTACAGCAACGGCATCATGCGAGGCGTGGGCATCGGGATCTACGCCGCTATGGCCACCCCGTTCCTCTGGTGGGCCGCCAACAAGGTTAGCGCAGTGGTGGACGTCCGGATGCACTGGGAGCCTCTCATGGCTTGGACCGGCGCCAGATCATCATCAGAGCCCGCCTCAGAAACGCTGATGAAGATTTGCTAGAACTTGGCATGCTAGCACCACTTGTGAGGTGATTTGAAGACAAGGGTGCTGCTTGGAGTTCACAACGACAGCCCACTTCGAGAAGAAGTCAACGGCAATATCCTTTGCCTCAGGTACTGATCTTTACAAGATGAGCATTTATTGAGGACCCAAGTTCTAGGCTCTCTCAGGTACAAGAACATTCTTTCGATTTTAGGACCCATTTCTTCCCCTGTACACTATTATTTTTTAGCGGCAGTTCCTCTGTGCTGTTGTGTTCGTTACAGAGTGGCGTGCTGTGGAGGTAGTTTTATAGATCTCTTTGACTTGCGTGCTCGCCCCTCCACAAGAAAGTACAAATTTACACAAGGTTTGAGTTCAGTAGTTTGGTACATTTACGAACTGATAATTTTCAAAACAGTGCTCCGAGTTTTCTGTAACGCGATTGCAATTCAAAGCTCAGTCTGGCCGATGTGAAAATACAAATTGGTCGAAGAGATAGCAACGTAACAACGTGAAATCGCCACCGTTACATAGATAACAATAAAGCGGCTACCAATTTAGGTGTGAGTTTAGTTGCACATTGAGAATGCTTGATGATAAGCTTACGCAAAACTCAAGGTACTAACAACACTCAAAATAAATTTGATGATCCTTACACAACAAGAAAAGAAAATACAAAGAGATAGCACAATTGACAATGTGGGAACCACCAGTGTAACATTAAAATTTGTAGGAATTTAGGTGTGAGTTTGGTGGCACATTTGTGGTGCTTGAAGATGAGAATACACAATTTGACCCACGCTAGTTGAAGATAAAGGATTCACCATCAAGCTCTTCCATTGATCTAGTAGCGTTTAAGAGTGAGGAAAGAGGAAAGAGTACCACGATAAGGAGGTAATTGATTGAAGCTTTACAAATACCGTAGGTGAACCTCTAGTTCAGCACTTCTATGCTGAATAATTAATTAAAGTGAGTAAAGACCATTTGGCATCCAAAATAAAGATAAATGAATTTATGGCAAGAAATCACATATTACTGTATTTAGCATACTTGACGACCATTGGGTTTGAACCTAAGACCTTGGGGTTCTAAATCAAAGCCTCCATGCATGTACAACCATGAAGGGAGGCTTTTTCAAGCCCCACTCCCCTTTGATGTCTTCCAATGTGACAAAATCTAGAAATATATAGTTTTGCTAATTTCGACAATTTCATTAAATATTTTCCCACTTAATTCGGCAAGCATTTTTCTAATTAATAAATGCCAAACTAGAGGTTCACCTATGGTAACTCCTTCGTCCTTCTCAACCGTGCCTAAATGAAATCTAACTTGAGTTCAGAGGCCACCAAGCTCTTCCATATTTCAATGAAGGATTCATCGCCAAGCTCTTCCAAAGAAGACCCCACCAGGGTTAGAAGAAAACGGTACAGAGTGTTGCGAGCCGGCAAGAGCCAGACCCGGGCATGGGAGAGGACTGGGGTAGAAGCCCCTTGGGTCCGGAACGGGCCACAAGGGCCAAGCAAATCACAAGGAAAACCTGTACAGGCAACAAGAGACAGACAGAGCCCCGACAGACACCAGAAAACCCGCAACGGACCGCAAGAAGCGCGGCGCGAGGAGCCGACAAACGATCAGGCGCCTGGGTGTCGAGGGCCAAGGGAGAAATACCGCCGGCTGTCGCTCCAATGTCAAAGCGAGTCGTCGCCTTCGAGATGTGCCGAAGCAACAACATACACTTCAAGAGCGGTGAGTCCGCAGAAGTTGGGTTGCCGGCGGGCCGCAGCAACGGCGAGGGGGATTTCTTCACGGCACAACGGCACACGGTTGAAGAGCTTCTAGCGACCGTCCGCTTCTTCTAACTCTTGGGCAGTGGGGAGAAGGCGAGCTTCCTCTTGGCGTGCACGTTCAGCCTCGAGCAGGATGGTGTCGATCTCCGACTAGAGGTGCGCTTGGAGCAAGGTTGCCGTATCAGGAGAGGACTCCCGTAGCAAGTTCCGCTCATAGTTCCCCACCCGCCGGAAGCTCCGCAGGAAGGAGGTGGACGAAAGAGGCCGCGCAAACTTGGTCAGAGAGAAGCGAGGAGAAGAGGGGTTTGCCGGATCGTGCCGAGAGTCCGGAGGTTTGCGAGGGAGCAAATTGGAGCCACCTTCGGTGGAAGGAGGCTCGCCGGTAATGCAGCCTTGCCAACCCGGTGAATTGAGGCCCATCGCCAACGCAGTCCCAAATTGTACAAGATTAGCCGACAGGAACGAAGCCGGGAGGTGCGAGAGGCCGATGTCTGGCAGCCCGAATGAGTCAGCCCCCCCTGTCTACGGCGGGGAGGAACCACTAGGTGACGGGATCGCCAAGCCACCCTCCGATCGCGCAGTGTTGCCAGCAGTCGATACGGGGAGATCGGGCAGCGCGTTCGTCGGCGGCGCCGGAGCAAAGGCGTATTGCGCTTCACGGCTTGCGGGGTCGACTATAGTCGGGGCGTCATCGAAGGAAGTCTCCGGGACGTACTGCGCGGTGGCGGGTGTTGCCAGAGCGTGAGTGATCCAAGCTGCAACAGTCGAGGCAACGAGGGCCGGGTCGGCCAACACCGCGACACGGAAAGCTGCAGCAGTAAGGGCGTAGGGGGACTCAGCCGCTTAGAGGAGAGGTACGATGTGATTTTCGTGTGCCGGTTCAATTGCATCCGTAGGGGTCTGAGTCGGGGTTAGCTGGGCGTTGAGGTCGTGGAGAACGTCCTAGAACAATTGATCGATGGCCGCATCAAGATCATCAGGGTCGTCAAGTAGGTTGCTGCTAGAGAAGGGGAGGGCAATGGGAGGGCGTTGAGATGGTTGCGCGGGACCTCGGTAAAAGACCGTAAGGGAGGAAACAGTCGGGGGGGGGGGGTGAAGTGCCACTTTGGAGTCGTTCGAGGTGTGTAGAAGACCTCTTCATCACTCTACACGAGGTCGAAAATGGTAAGCATTGCTCTATGCTTTTTAGCTGATTGTTTATATCTGAAGATATTTGGGTATGTTTTCATTCCAATGCAAATAGTGGTGTGCCATGAGTGATACAGCGCGTAGCTGAGGCTAAATGTAGTATCATTCAGCTCATGCCCACATTTTTGCACCCAAATTTGCCACATCAGGTGGCGCGGAGTAGGTCCCAGGCCGTGTTTTGAGTTATTAAGCATTTCCGAGCGCCGTCCCACGCGTCGTCCACTTGGATCCGGATTCCGCCTGGGGGCAGTAGGGGACTATAAAGGATGCGGTGCCAAGTCGTGCAGTTGTTGGGAAGACCAACTTGAGCGCGGAGGGCTGCGTAGAACGTCCACGTTGGCGACACCACTAGGCAGGTGCTCAACGCATGTTCAGTTGATTCGGTTTCAGGTGCGTTACACACCCGACATTGTTCTTTCCAGCTGGCTTCACTCCTCCAAGAGCGAATTGGTAGTCCCTCTAAGAGCGTTAGCCAGGTCATAGACCTAATTTTTGGGGGCATCGAAGGGTGCCATAGCCGAGCTAGGATTTTCTTGATTTGTGGATGTGAGTAACCAACGTTGCAAAGGTGGTTAACGTGTGGAATCTTAGGCTTGATCTGTGACAGGGCAATGCGGTAGCCTAGTTTCATGGAGTAGCTGAAGAACTTGCAATTACCTTCCGTGCCGAAGCGTTTCCAAGTCTAGTCCGTCGGGTCCCAGGGAAGGCGGGAGATAGGGGTGGTGCCGTGGATCCAAATAGTGCAGTCTCTCTGAACCGGATCTATCAGATTGTATGCAATCACGTGGCGCGACTCATTGAGAGTGACGAGGATTCATACAGGCTCCGTGGGACTGCCAGGGAGGAGGGTGAGTTCTGGTTCCTGGAAGAGTTGTTCCTTGAAGACGTGGTACTTCCTTGCCAAGAAGTATTGTCTCTCCTCCTTGAGCAGGTGGAAAACTTCATCCACCGGGTCATCAAGGTCTAGGGTAAGCCACTCCCTCAGCTGTGGAAGTGTGGTGCATGTCATGTGCCAAGGGATGCTAGATAGAAATTCTTGTCCTTGGACAACTGCGATCCTGGATCTTGTTCTGCGGCGAAGGTAATCTAATGAGTGCCACTCCTCCTTGATAGGGTCCCAGATGTCGCGTAGAGAGAAGGTGTGGTTGCGTTGCCAAGTGTGGAAGTTTGTCATGGATTTGCAGCCATGAGGGGTGCCAATGGAGCGAAGGAGTAGTGAGTTGGCGAAGATGGGCTATCGAAGCTTCTCAACCACGTGGATCGTAGGGAGTTCTTGGGTAAGACCTATTCGACAGGCTGCAAATGCTTTATGGACCGCCTTCTACAGTGGGGTGGAGGTACGTGGTGCCTCATGCAATTGTATGATAAAGTGTGGATCAACTGTCCATTTTCCACCGCCGGTGAGTCTTGTTTGTGCCACGTGGTGTCTAACAATTGTTTTCCATGGTGCATGTCCAGGGGATAGTCCGTGTACAAGGAGCTTGGTAAGAAGGGCGTTGGCTTGAAGTGCGGGGTCGAGGATTTTCATTCCACCTGCCACAATGGATTGGATTGTGGTGTGTCAGCCAACCTTGGCTCGGGTTCGTTCTCCAGGTTTGGCGCCCCACAAGTAGTTGCGTATGATTCTTCTGATGTGTTTAAATGTTGAAAATGTGACCAAGGCGCAGCTGCAGAGGTACCAAATGGATGCGAGGACTATTTGATTAACAATTAGTTATCGACCTGCAAGGGAGAGGTGGCAGGGGCTCTAGGTTGATGGTTGCTTGGTGATCATCATGATGATTTTGCAATCGCGGTCCTCTGCGCGCATCTTAAAGCCAAGAGGGTAGCCGAAATACCTTGTGCTCTCCCCTTCCCGTAGCAAGGTACTACCAGGGTCTGATTGCCATATCCATGTCCTTGGTTGTTTGCTAGCCCAGATTGCTACTGATTTCTTCTCATTAAGTCTAGATCCGGAGGCTGTATAGGACGCCCATTGCTCTGTTGAGGTTGTCTTCGTTGCCGTGAAGAAGGAGATTTGTATTTTCCGCAAACATAAGATGGGAGGAGCTGGAGCCGTTAGGTAGGTTAACCCCTAAAGGACCACGACCACTTTCGCTCTAAAACCAGTCCAAACTGCCATTGCCAAAAAGAGACATGAAAATCACATCTTAAAGTGAATTTTTAATTTTCAACCGTAAGATCTTAAAATAGACTTCTATATAAACATGCCATACAAATTTGGTTGCAATCCACCGCACAATTTGATAGATTTTACTATTTAAAGTCAATACAATGGTTCATTTTCTTCCCTGCGTTGAGTAGATCAGCAGACTTTGACTTCCCTTTGTGTCAAATTTTTGCATTGTAAAAGGTCTAAATCTTTTACCATTGTCTTAAGCATGATGTTATTTCCCAACACGCAATTTTTAGAGGTAAAAAAGGGGTGTAGCATATTCAAAACAAGTGTGCAAGGAGTGGAGGTTCAAAAATTGCCATTTCACGTTTAATTTTTTTGTGAACTACGTATGTATTTGAATGATAATCCAAACGGTCAATAAGAAGGTTTTCACCACATATTGTTGTTGAAAAAATTAAAAGTGAAAAATATAAAGATCTCTAGGTTTTATGTAGAAAAGATGAAGTTTTTTTCCCCCTTTGCCCGACAATGTGTGAAAATGTTTGACTTGGAATAAAATGCCTTTTTACACTAAAGACAAGAATTTTTTTTGAAAATTTCTAAAGAAGGAAATATTATTTATATGTGTGAAAAATATCAATGTCAATAGAAACTTTTGTCAAAAATTTTGGAGGTGCCCGGAGTCCCACTTTTGGCTTTAAGTGGTACTAACTTTCAAACCACAAATCCAAAAATAAAAATAAAAAAATCTCCATGAAGCTCTTATCAGATCCTATCTTGAAAGAAAAATTCAAATAAAAAGGATTTTTTTTCGAATTGTAGGTACATGCCCAAAATCCAAAATGACCCCCGGGGGACGTTTGGTCCTTTAGGGGTTAAAGCCTTGAATTTCTCTTTTTGGGTCATCTAACATTTTGGCAAGTACTTCAGCTACTAGGAGAAAGAGGTAAGGGGCAAGGGGGCATCCCTGCCTTACTAAGCGTTGTAATTGAAATATTTCTCCAACTGCATCGTTTAAAGTGAGAGACGGGTATGCGTTGGTGTAGAGCATCATAATGCGCGCTATCTAGGTCTCGCAGAAGCCCATGACAGCCATGGTCTCCTCCAAAAAGGACCAGCTAACTCTGTTGTAGGCCTTCTAGAAGTCCAGGAGGAGCATGAGTAGGTCCTGCTCACTTTCCACGGCGTAGTCCAAGGCCTCTGTTGCTAGGAAGACATTGTCAAAGATATTGTGGCCCTTCACAAAGGCTGATTGTGACGGGCGGATCCAATCCGGGAGGTAAGGTACCATTCTTGTGGCAAAGATTTTAGCAATAATTTTGTAGACCGTTCCTAGTAGGGAGATGGGACGGTAGTTGGTCAATCGGATAGTGTCGCCTTCTTTGGTCAGCAGAGAGATTTTACTAGTATTAAGGCCTGACGATAGAAAGTGTTGATCCATAGTCTCTGTGACAAACTGCACGAGGTCCAGTTCAATATCATCGAGCAGAGTTTGGAAGAACTCCGAGGAGATACCATTGATTCCGGGGGCTTTGTTCAAAGGCATGGCGAGGTTAGCGTCACGAAGCTCCGAGAGGTGAACTAGGGCTCATAGACGCTGGTTGACTTCATCAGTGACCACTTTTTCAACACTGGTGAGACAATTGCATCGGGCTTGACGGATGGCTAGTGTCATCAGTTCTGCAGTGTAGAGTTGTTTGTAGTACTGGTTAATATATTGGTGCATGTCACCTTATTGTGAAAGTACCTTAGGTCCCTCGGTGAGCTCTTGGATAACCATGGGTTTATGGCGGCCGTCTTGGTAGTCAAAGAACTGTTTGTTGCATCTGTCACCGATTCGTACCCATAGCGCGGTGTGGCGATTGTATTTATTTTCCATCTTTGCTTGACGAATGTTGTGTAGCTGTGCTTGCGCGTAATCTAGTCTGTGTCTAGCTTCTATGTTGGACCAGTCGTCGTGGAGCTCTGATTCAATGGCATACACCTCCTCGAATTGGGACTCAAATTCCTCTTTTTGTTCATGGCGGAGACATCGAGTCTCGTTGTCGCTGCGCTGCTTGATTGCTGCAAGGGCGGCTGCCACTCGTGAGTTGAGGGACGAACTACGGTTAGCTATCATCCCGTCTTTCCATGCCTTAAGGAATAATTGTTGCCCAATGTCTGTTTTCAGGTGGGACTTGTTGAAGGCTTGTGTTCGTTTCAGGCGGTTTCTAATGCGGCGCAGCTTGAGGAAAATCGGGGAGTGGTGTGATAGTTGAGGAGTGGAACGCCATACACCCGATTGTCCGCCAAGCATAAGGGGTCGATGGCTAACGTAGCAGGGGTCCAGCCGGGAAAATATCGCCTCAAGTCCTTTCCTCCTGTTATCCCAAGTAAACCGTTGCTTGGTGAGTTTCCTAAACTCGTCCAGATGATAGACATCTTGGAGTTGGAGGTGCAGGAGGAGAGAGTTCCATACGAGGGTTTCTATGTGGCCTTGACCAGTTGTGGTTTTCCCTCCTATCTTATCATCTAGATCTTCAATCATGTTAAAGTCGCCTGCTAAGATCATTCGGCATCAGGTAAGGGAAACTCAATGATTGTCTTCCATAGGTGCCTTCGACTTCCTATGGAGTTGTAAGCATAGATGTTAATGAAGCCTATTACGAGGTCTCGAGCTGCTTGTAGAGTTATGTATTGAGCGTGTCCGGAGACAATGACGCCGTGGGTTAGAACTGCTAGTAAAAGTCGAGGTGAGAGGGCTATGCCGGTGCCGCCTCAAAGGATGTCTTTAGCGGCGGAATATTGTGCCTCATTCCAAAGAACACCACCTCCCAAGAAGTCCAGTTGTTTGAGGCGGCAGTGGCAGTCCTATAGAGTAAACTTGTGCTCTTGGAGGAACAGAATGTCGGGTTTAGGGTTTGAGTGACTAAAGAAGTCCTTCATTTCGCGTCGTTTTCTAACACCGGACATGTCATGGCCAAAGCCTTTGACGTTAAACGCCGCTAAGGTTAGTTGTTCTATCATGAGAGCTAGATTGGTCTGATGAGAGTCAAAATGGCTCATCATTAGATAACAAGATGGGGCTGCTAGTGGGATCTAGAGAGGTCCAGGCAGGTCGACATCCGGTATGATTAGGGGAGCTTTGGTGCCGAGGAGTTGTAGCCTTTCTTCTCCTGATAGTGGCCACTGACAAGGTGTGTCTTGTGGTGTTGTTGGCCAAAGCTGAAGCAGGGATGGTGGGAGGGGCTGCCATTTGCTAACAAGGGAGGGTTTGAGTGTGAAGATGGTATTGACATACAAGATTTCCACTAAACAGGTTAGGATGCTAGTGGATTTGGATATTTGAAGGTGGTCGTTCATCCAACGTGCGTCCTCCCAGTTCTGTAGTGGATTCTGGCTTTTCGTTTTTAAGGTAATCTTCCTTCAAAGGTGCAGCATTGTTGCATTAGTGAGGTGCTCTCTGGCTTCCTAGGGTTTCCATTAGGTCTGGGAGGTATTGTGGCTGAGGAAGAATGATGTAACGGATTGGTTGTATCCGAACGAGAAGTCCTGGAGGATGTCCTTGGAACCGTGGCGGTCTCGATAGATGAGTACTGCAACGTACATGCTCCAAGAGGTCATTAGGGAAAGTTCTGTCATTCCTAATGCCAAAAGGAATTTCTTGTGCAGGTGTATGGTTTGGTACCCCGCGTTTGGGCCCAAAGTCTTGGGGAACGGGGTGCTGGTTTGATTTGTGCGTTGGTGCGTGTTTGTTCCGGCCAATTTTTAGATGAAAGATTGCCTATTTGGCTCTTGGAGGTCTGTTGATGGCTCATGGAGGGCTTCCGGTGTGAGAGCAGGGAAGAGGTCGTTTAACTACTTTCCTTCGTGTTGGACTGCTGGCGTAAGTACCGGGGAAGGGTTCTCACCTTTCTGCTCATCACTGAGAGGTATGTCTGATGAGGTATTGGGATGGATGGAGACCTTTAGTATGCTCCCTGGTTGGGTGGATTTGACGATCCAGCGGGGCATACCCTGTACCTTGCGTGAGCGTCGGGTCGGTTTGGCATTGAAGACAGCGTGATTGGTACTCTTGGCGGCATCAACGTGGTTGAATCCCGGTTGTTGATTACTTCGATTTGAGGTCGATGTCTCGTGGGATTGACGTTGGTGGTTGGTGGCCCTCGCAGGTTGAAAACGTAGAAGGGGACAGCAGCTCACCACATGATCATAGCTGCGGCAACGTTCGCATTATGACGGCAGGCCGCTATATTCTACCTGGTGCTTCGTGCTTCCTAGAGCGCCAATACGGGGCAGAGTGATGAGTTTAGGGAGCTGATCTACACACGTTGTGAGTATCCGGGCCCTTGGTCCAAAGAGCTTCGCATCATAACTCTTTGAGTTGTCAACGGAGAGGACTTTGGCGAAGTTGTTGAAGATGGCTGCCAGTCGAGGTTGTTTGCGGTACCAGGGAGAGAGGTCAGCAACATGCGCCCATACTGCTATGCGTCTCCGATTTGTCGAGCCATCAGTGTTGAAGTAAGGCGTCCAGGGTAAGATCAACACTTCTTGATCTTTGAGTTCATAGAATATCTTCTGTAGGGTTTCGTCTTTAGCTGCGGGATCGCTAAAGACAAGCCCAAAGAAGTTGTTTGCTCGTGAGATGAGGGATAGGAAGGATCGAGGGAGACAGGTTTTGGCCCATGTGAATAGCTGTCTGATTCGTGGGTGTCTACCAGTAATCTGACCGATCACCGTGTGATCCTTCATGTGTATCAGCTTCTCTAGAATAGAGTCTAGAATTGCTTGTGGAAGTTGGATTTGAAATGGCTTCCCTTCCTTCCAGGGTTCAGGGTTAGATTGATCTGGTACAAAGGAAGGAGTGGCTGCCGTTGAAAAGGCCCCTTGATAAGATGTGTAGAAGAATGGTGAGAGGTCAGGAGCTACGTGGTAAACCAACCTTGCTACCTCTTTGTGCTTAGGGAGCTAGTGTTTCATGTGAAGGTGTGGGTGTGCACGGAGAACTTCGTCGATCGCCGCTCGATCCCTAAGCACCTGTTGGCGCAACATCTCATATATCTCTGCGTCAGAGGCGTCAGAGTAGGGGGGCGACAATGGTGCCGCCGTGTGAGAGGGGCTGAGAGGAGTTGGCTCCACCGTATTGGCAACATCTTCAGGGTGTGCATCGGTACGGGTGCAGGGAGTGGTGGCAGCCACCTCTGCACTCTCAGCCGGGTCCTCGGTAACAGAAATGAGGGTTGTAGGGTCAGCGGCACTTACCTTTGGTGTTGGCCGTAGAAAGAACTTGGGTTGTGCTGGGTCGAGGATGGTGGCTGCTGTGCTAGCATTGTGTGGTTGTGGGTTCGGTGCGCGCTCCCCCGATCGCTCCTTACTGCCCGCATGTGCCATCGCCGACTTCCCAAGGGTTTCATTACTCTTTTTTGTTTTTTGTATTATATTGTATCTATGACTACTGCTATCTATTCTTTCCCCACTACTACTCGCATCGTGCATTCTAGCTGCTGAGGAGGAAGGCGAGCTTCCTACCTGTAGAGCGCTGAAACGACCAATTGCCGCACTTCTCTCCATATTGCCCCAAACGGAGTGGATAACGGCGCAATCTCTTCCGTGAGGTGTAGAGATTGCAAGATTGATACAATGCGAACCGAAGTAAGGAAAAGTCCTAAGGAAATTGTTCACATAACACTCAGAATTGACGTTCCTGAAAAAACGGATCTATGATGCAGGCTCTGATTTTCACAGAGCCCCTCCGGCCAGCCAGCAAATCCTGGCACATGCCTTAACCACATGGCCATAGTGACCATGACACAGAACTGGAGCTCACGGGCAGCTCAAGCTCGGTCCATCGCCAAGCTCTTCCACTTAGGGTCTATTTGCACCTGGAGGTACATGGGGTGTTAAGGCGGTGTTAGGGAAATGTGGTTTTGCACCAGAAATGGTGTTAGTTGTAGAACTGACATGGCAAGGATGAAAATATGAGCTGGATAGTGGAGGTAGAGCAAAGTAAGGCGGTGGTTTGGATTTAGTGGAGGGGATATATGTGTTTTTTAAATCTTCGTAAAATGAACATTCTGTAGAACAAAATCTACCAATCATCGCAAGTAGGTGAGAGGTACCAATTTAAGCCTTGAAGGTCACCTTAAGATATTTGCCAACACTGTAGCAACTTAAAGTGTCAAGTATGGGTTTTGTTTTTAGTGCATGATGCATGGGTAAACAATTCCCACAATTTTAGATCCATCCCCGAATCTCCTCTTCAATGTGTCAGAAGGAAATAGCTAATGACCATGCAAATAGTGGTTGGAGTGCGAATGCTTTCATTCCTACCACCCCTCACAGCAATGGATGGAAACTACTCAAACCAATTCTCAGTTAACTAGTATGAATAGGTCTACAAGTTTTGTGATAAACTGAAAATAGGAACCACCAATGGCAGGTACATACCTCCAGGTGCGAATAGACCCTTGTTCAGTAGCTCTCATGAGTGAGGAAAGAGTAGTGCAATAAGTTAAAAGAGGAGGTATCTCTACACATACCTCTAATGTTGGTGGCAGCGTCCTGTTCATGCACTCCCTCTCATGCTCTAAGCCGGAGTCTCTGGAGGGTTTCTCCCATAGGGTTTGTCGTGGTCATGTACAGACCTGGGTATAAGAAGGGCGGGGTGTGAGCCGAATTGCATACCTTTCACGGCCTTTTGGCTAAGATCAAGTGTAGTATCTGTTCTTATCAGTTTAATATCTGATACGAGGGACATCGTCCCTCATGATATTAATCTAATTTTTCTCGGGTGCGGGACCATCCGGAAGCTTGCTGCCCGGTTCCGCGAGCGTCGCCTTGGTCTTACACTAATTCCATGGCTGGCGCAGCCCTCCCCCTCTTCCGAGGGACCCAAACCAATTACAAACCGCATGTGCTTGCCCACAACACCTATGTTTTCGAGTTTCGCAATGCAACGTAGTCATTTACATTGCAGGATTACTTTCGTCAAGTTTCCGACATCTGATTCGGCTTTCGGAGAGTTGCACCTGAGTACTGCTTCTGGAGAGTTGCACCTGAGTACTGCTTCTGGAGAGTTGCATATGAGTACTTTGGTGTAGTAACTTAGGTTCACGTTTTCTGGTATGGATAGTGATTATGTTGAGTCTTGTGGTATGGATAGTGATTAGTTTGAGTGCTGCAGCCTGGGTACATATTGGGTTCGTGTGTTGTGGTATGGACAGTGATGAGGTTGAGGCTGTGATATGGACAGTGATTAGGTTATGTATTGTGGCATCATTAGTGACGAGGTCATCATGCCTAATGCCCTTAGGGTTGAAGGACATTCCCTTTCTACGAATCGAGTGTCGTTTCCGGTATAGAAAGGTTTTGAGGGTATGGAGTGAATACGATGGAGCAATATTCTCGATATGATCTTAGGATGTCGTATCCTTTACTTCATGAGGGTTATTAAGCTTTGTTGCGTGACATACTTTGGGCCAGTTTATGTCAGGATTGATCGAAACCGAGTATCTAATGTTTTCACAAACTCCAGCAGAATGAAAAATCAGAGGGAAGCAGAATCCTTCAGATGAACACGGCAAGCAAAACGTTGGCTAGGGTTCCGGAAGGTTCATTGACTGATCGTTTGGACACGTGAGTGCTCATGTATATAAGTATAGGTCGTGGCCGCATGCATCACCAACTCAAAGCGCTCAATTGCAAAAAGCGTGAATCTTTTTTATGCTTCGGTACCAAGTGCAAGTCCATGGCATGATCAAGGCCATAAACCTTTAGGCCGAATACATTGTACATGTTGTACAAAGATTCGTACTCGTTGTGCTCATCTCACTAGTTGTGCGAGGAGGTGAGCAGACTTTGCTCCTTACCTTGTTACCCAATTTCAGCAGACGTCCTTCTGGCTGTATTGTAGTTCCCAGATGCAGATCCCAGGACATCTATCGTAGAAATGAGGATGGTGTATGACATCTATCGTAGTAATGAGGATGGTGTATGTCTTCAAGCACTGGAATGATGAGATCAACAATGAATATTAGACGCCTTTCTTTGGTTTGAGGTAACTCCAAATATTTAAACCTGATTTCAATCGCTCAAAATGAGAAAAAGGAGGGGATCTGCTACTAAGTTGTCCTCACTTCATTTTCACGGTTTCAATATTATGATCTCACAATCCCATGCCAACTCATGCTCTATGAGGAAAGGACTGTGACCGGAGTCTCAGGAGTTGGTGTAGGTTCCTCCCACAAGGTTTGTCGCGGTCGTGTACAGACCTGGGTATAACAAGGGCGGGGTGGAGGAGGAGATACATACCTTTCTCGGCCTTTTGGCTAAGATCAAGTGTAGTATCTGTTCTTATCAGTTTAATATCTGATACAAGGGACATCGTCCCTCATGATATTAATCTAATTTTTCTCGGGTGCGGGACTATCTGGCAGCTTGCTGCCCGGTTCCGCGAGCGTCGCCTTGGTTTTGCACTACTTCCTTGGCTGGCGCAGCCCTTCCCTCCTCTTTTGAGGGACCAAAATCAATCCCAATTTGCAACTTTGATGTGTATTTAAGTTTCGCAGTTCAACAGAACTATTAGGTTTCAGGATTTCTCCTGAACAATTTTTCAACACTTAAACCTGCTAATGAAAAGTTGCATTCGGGTACTCTGGCATGGAAACGTACGTTCACGTTTTTGGTGTGGATAGTGGTTATGTTGAGTCTTGTGGTATGAGAGTGATTAGTTTGAGTGCTGCGTGTTGGGCTTGTGTGTTGTGGTATGAACAGTGATGAGGTTGAGTATTGTGGCATAGGTCATCATGCCTAATACCCTTATGATTGAATGACATCGCCTTTCTACAAATTGAGTGCCGTTTCCTGTGTAGAAAGGTTTTAAAGCTATGGAGTGAATATGATGGTGCAATATGCTCGATATGATCTTAGGATGTCGTATCCAGTTCTTAATTCCAACCTATGATGCGTGACATATTTGGGCCAGTTTATGTCAGAATCGATTGAAACCGAGTATCTTAGTTTTCACAAACTCCACCAGCATGAAAAATCACAGGGGAAGCAGAAAGACGGCAAGCAAAACGCTTGCTAGGGTTCTGAAAGATACATTGACTGATCGTTTGGGACACGTGAGTCTTCCTTATGCTTATAAATACTATGCCGTGGTCGCATGCATCACCAACTCAAAGCGCGCAATTGCAAAAACTTAACTCTTTTTTATGCACTAGGTACCGCAAATTCATGCCATGATCAAGGCCATAAACTTTATGCCTCGTACGCGCCCGTGGTGTCTTGCGAGAAGGCGACCCACGGGCAGATCACGGTGGCGGAGATCACAACCGCGCGCTTCGACCCGAGCTTTATGATAGCCAAGTGCGACCCGCGCCACGGCAAGTTCATGGCGTGCTGCCTCATGTTCCGCGGCGACGTAGTACCCAAGAACGTCGACCAGTTCTTGGGCGCCATCAAGACGAAGCAGACCACTCACAGGTGCCCCACGTACTGGTATCAACTACCAGCCGCCCACTGTGGTGCCCGGCGGCGACTTCGCCAAGGCGACTTAATCTCTCTCATAAGAAGAAGAAATGCGTCGTGGATGTCGACGAGGCTGTTCCTTGAAGATTTCACAGTGACGTCCGCCGAACATGAGCATCATACCTTAACAGTACAAGCATTGGGGCTAACAAGCTAACCCCAAAGCCTAAGGAGAGACTTTTACAAAAACTTCATTCACCAAGACCACATCATGCCACATGACCTAACAACATTTGAGGATTCTCCAAAGGATGAAACGACTTGGTTTCTGTTACTCGCTAATGTGACCCATTGCATCACTATTGAACGTGAGCCCGAGCAAACGTATGTGGAGTAGGATACGCAAGGTGCAGAGTTAGGGCTTCTCCTGAGAACCGATTTGAAGGCGGTTAGGTCTCCATGTGCCAACATACATGATACATGTTGTGACTGATTTCGGCCCAGCGGAAATTATTCTAGGTCAGCAGTCGCGATTGAAGTCGGATTGATCCAGACGCATTGGAAAAAACACTCGTGCAAATAGCAACATGCCAGCCAACATCGTGGATGCGAGAGTGGACAACTTCGAGACAGCCGTGAAGGTGGCTCATCTTGCCGCACCTGTCTATGAAATTTCTTCATTACAAGTCATGCGGGCGGCGCTACCATGATCCACCGGTGATCTGCAAAACTTGAGAACCTTATATATTTCCTGTTCACACCCAATAGATGAGTACACTAGAAAATTCACCCGCTATGTTCCAACTCTAACACATGAAACCCCTCCCAATCGCGACATCGATCAATTTGACACAAGGACGATGTTCATGAATTCAAGTGCGCCGAAAAACCTTAAAATGAAAAGAGAAGCAGGATTTCCGTAACGAAGCCTGACCTCTCTGGTGTCATGCAGGCAGCTGAAGCTCAGGGACCCGGTGGTGTGCTACTGATCCTGTTCTTGGGTGATCTCGTTGCTCCCACAGGCGAAAGCTGGTGCCCAGGTGTGCGAGGAAACCTAAAAAAATCTGCTCTCCAAACTTTCTTATTAAATAATAGTTCGAACCAGAGTCACTCCAAACATTTTCTGTCTCAGCTTGACGTACCCACATGTCCGAATACTCATGTTGTAATCTGAGCGCAAATGTCGATGATGGCCAAATATTATCTGAGCATACAATCGGTGCAGACTTCTCTCGATGAAAGATCTGAGCGCGCTTTCATTGCAGATTGCTCGAGGGCGGAGCCAGCGATCTACAAGCACGTGAACAGGTCCGAGCGGCCTGTGACGATGGTGCGCGTGTACGTGGGCGACAAGGTGGCCTGGCGCATGCGCGACCACCCGCTGCGCACGGACCGGCGCTTCCGTGTCACAGGCGTGCCCACGCTGGTGCGCTGGGAGGGCGGCGCCGTCGTCCCCGGGGGGCGCCTGGAGGGCGACGAGGCGGCCGACGAGTTCAAGCTCCGGCGCCTCCTCACCACGACGACGCCGCGATCCAGAGCGTCGTCGAGGTCGAGCAGCACGTCGAGTCGCGGCTCCGCGAGCAGCAGCGCGCGCGCCAGGTCCAAGTCCAGCTCCAGCTACACGTGATCAGCTTGCACTACAAGTAACTCTGTCGCTCCTCACTCAAAAAGTGTTGCCCGTCACTTTCGTAGGATGTGGAAAAGGGTGCTTTTTCTTGTTTGTAGTGACCTGATTGACTAACCAACTTTAAAACTACTTGAAATAATGGAGTTTTCAAGAAAGTAACCAAAATACACTGGATAGGTACCCCAAATCTTAGGGTCTTATGTTAGTAACCGGGACATGGTGTCTTGGCTTGGGAAAGGTTTGGGGGAACTATTGGTCAACCCTTTGAGAACTTAGGGTACTATGGGGGAGCTTTAGCTTGCATGGGGTAGGGCCTAAGAACATTGATTTCAAAGCATTTCATTGGTGTAGAAAAAGGCGACATGAAATTTCCTCATGCTCTCTTTCTTTCCGTTTCTACATCTCACACTCTGTTTGGCACCATATTCCTCCTGAGTCCTGACTTGCCCCTTCATGAAGCACTTTCAAGAAAACTCTAATAAGTGAGGGCCTAGTACTGTTGACGGTACACCAGTTTGAATTGAATTGCTAAGGTAGAGGCACTCAATTCCAATCGGCCACCCAATTCCAATCCGTAGAGTATGCATGACATGGTGCATGAAAATGACAAACGCATGAAATGGTGCAGAAATGACCCAAAACCAATAACTCAAAATCTCAAAACACCAATCATTATCGGCATTGGGTCATGAAGTGTGCAATTTTGAATTGCTCCATCTCAATTGAGCTCTCATAGATGGCCTTGCCTTGAAAGTCAAATAAGGCCAATCGGCATTGGGTGCCCTTAATGAGTTGGTTATCCATGGCATGTCTTCTCTCTTTTACTCACTCTCACTTGTTGGCATTGGGTTAAGGAGGGCACTAAATCTCACCTACTCTACAGTTTGATTATGGGCTCTGGTGGTTTTTGGGCTTTTAAATTCCATATCAATTGCAAATCTTTGTTAGAAAATATTTGTTGAGTTTCATTCCTAATTCCGCACCTTTCTACATAAATGTTTTTGGCATACTATATCATTTGAGTCTCCAATTGGCTTAAGTGATCGGAATTCGTTGCCTCTATCTTACATGCACTACATTACAAAAATCCAAGGGCTTGGGGACGACATGGTTCGCATATAAAAATCGCTACTAGGCCTCTTGGGTACAAATAATAATGTTTGTACATAAAAATGATATGTTCGCATCATGTGAAAATCATTTATTGTTATTTTATAAAATTTGTATCACCAAGTTAACCCCTAAGGCATCCTGGGGCCTCTATGTAGGTTTGATTGGTGAATTGCCGCCGCTAAAAGGATGTATTTGTGAATGGAGCAAAAACAACAATTGTTGATTGTTCTCTTCTGCGAATTCACAAACCATCCCCATATTTTTTGGATCTGCTAAGAGCCTTCTACAGGCGATAGAGTGTTGGAATTCTAGTATTCTACGGCGTTCGCAAAATACACACGTCATCGTGCTATCCCAAATTTGTATTGTCTCCTCGCACGATTGGTAGATATGGTAACCGGTTTGTGCAAGTTAATTGCATTTTTTGTCCAACGGTACAACTATGGTAGGGTTTAAGATCATAGCCTCATCATTAGGTTTTCAAGTGACAGGCGCTCTTCATTGGATTCTGTAGTGGTTGATCTTAGTTTTTTCAGCAGAGTCCAGTTGTTTTCTTTTGTGTCTCTATTGTGCGCGATTGTGATGCACTTCAAGGGATTTGTGAGGTTAGAAATTGCAGGACGATTAAGGCTCCTCTAAGGTTTTTCAATGAGCGGTCGTAGTCTTTGCGTAGTGGCAAGATTCTGCAGTGGATTTGCGATGGGGGCTTTTGGAGATCACCGCAATGGATTCGTTGAAAGATGGCGTGAGCTTGCGAGATTGTCAGGGCCTATAAGTGCATGGGGAGCGGCAATCATTCACGGCGGGCAACAAGAGTTATCGCTGCTATATTGGAAGTAAATCATGGTCCCTCCAGCTTCTTTTTTGTTTTAGGATCCAATATCGTTTGCAATATACACAATATGGAGAGCTAGAAAGACAAGGTGGATGTATGGAGCATGTACGTGTCTGTTTTTTAGCCGTGAGGAATTTGAGATTCACGGTGAACAGTTGTTTGCGATTAAAGAAGCAAGGAGAAGGTCGTTGATGACAAGTTTAGTGAATGGTTATAGTGTAGGAATAAATATAGAATGCGGCGAGCTTTCATTTTGACGAAATTTGGTGGTTCAAAGCAGTTGTGCTGAAATAGAGCAACACAATCCTTTATGTTCCGTGAAGTTTTTGTGCCATCCTTGACCGTCTTGGTTCCTTTGATTTCGTCGCACGTGAAGGTCTTGATGGAGGACCGAGAAGCCGCCATCGCTTACCATAACCGCAAAGAGCGTTGTCCTGATGTAAATATCTACAGTGTATAAAATATTTATTTGTTTACCTTTTTTGGAAAGATCTTCGAGTAGGAGGACAAAACTTATTGGTGACGCTTCCAGTAGCTTCAAGGTGACGTTTATTGCTCATGGAATTGTTTAAAAGACGAAAGCCGTAAACAATATTCATCAATTCGAAATATTCCTGTACGTTCTTAGAATTTGTGTTAGGATTTGAAGTTTGAATTAGTATGTCGAACTGGAGGGTTTTTATGGAGTCACAAGATCTAGAGTATGAACCGAAGGTAGATTTACAATTTTCCTTGTCTCAGTTGCCAATTCAACCATCCCAGCCGGCGGTTTCCACACCATTGCCAATTCACCCACAAGATGAAGCTGGGTCTTCTTGTCCGTTGAAGCAGCCTCGTGTTGAGCAGCGTTGGCATGGTAATCTCCAAAATGATGCTCGTGTTTTAATAATCTTACTTCAAACTAGATGTGTTGAACCGGGCACCCGTGAAATGACATTTGAAGGAAGCTTCGAGGGCCTGAACGAAGACCATTATTTCTGTATACCTAGGCCAATCGAGCTAAGCGTTGGCCACCATCGTTGGTTAGAAGGACCAGTGAATCATTTGACAAAAACTCAATGTGCAGATTACATCGCAAATACTATCAAGCGCATCCTCAAGTTCTTGCAGATGGAGTAGCACTGTTCTTTGACTTTAGTATTTTCCTCTACTTGATTTTGATTCAAGCTTTGTACTAAATTTAAGTGTTTTGTGTTTCATTTGAATGTTAGAAGTTAAAAGATGGTAGATAGAGGATAGTTTACCTCCTAGTTAGAACTCTAAAGGTTTGTTGACCTATAAAGATAAGTAGATACTTATCTTTTGAGTTTTCCTAGGGCCAATGATTGTTTTGAGGCCCATATAATATGCACATGGGGTGATCTTATACACCTTAGGGGTTTAGAGGGTAGGTAGGCATCTTCTCTCTCCCTTTTAGTCGGGTTTTGGGGGAAAAAAAGAGTTAATGTGCATTTTGGGAGTGTGTGTGTATGTGTAGAAAGCCCATAGTTTGATGGGTCATACCTCGGGTTGTAAGAAATAATTTAGAATGAAATTTTAAGGATTTCTTTCTCTTTGAGATGCGCTTTCAAAGAGATTGTTTTTGCTTGATCTGGAGTTGTAGACAAGAAGTTACAAGCGTGTGTGTGGAGGAGGACCTGCTGCCACCCAACGAAGAGGAGTAGAGATTCGGGCGACCACCAAAGTTTGTAGTTTTTGTGTCTCTCTTTGAGAATTTCAGGAAATGTAGAAATTTTTTTTAGCTTTCTAGAAACTTATCATTGAAGTTAATTGGAGTAATTTTGAAAAAATTATGAAGGTTTGAAATTGTGAAAATCCGATGCCATCCATTGAGAGGGCAGAGGTTTCAACAAGCCATAAATTTTGGACAGTAGCTTAGAATTGTTTGAGAATTGAATGGTGCGTGACCCATGGTCATAGCTCTTCAGAAAGTTATTACAATTGAGATTTGGAGTTTTGAAAAAGAAGTTATGAGCGGTTGAATATCTGGAGGGGCAGAACTTTGAACTCAAATAACTTTCGGATAGTAATTTAGAATGACTTGAAATTTGGAAAAGTGTTAGTTGTCTGTATTAGCTTTCCAGAGAGCTATTACACTTAGTATTTGGAGTTTTGAGTCATCTGTGGCACTTGTTTGAAGATTACAATTTTGGTGAAACTTTTCCATTGTGTTTTTGAACACTTCTTTTGAGTTTCTTAGTGTTTTTGAAGACTTGAAGACTTGAAGACTTGAAGACAAGAAGACATAAAGACATGAAGATATGAAGACTCGTGTGTTGTGACTTGTGGCTTGTTGTTCCTAGCCAGATTTGGAGGCTCGTTGTCTTTATTTTGTTATTCCCAGCCGGATTTGGAGGCTAGTTCTTTTCAATTCTGCTTCGTAAATTTTGTTGCGGCGAAGTGGGGTTGATCACCCACACGGTCGTATTTATGTTGTTCCCAACGGTGAGGCGCAATTGTTGGTCACCGTGGATTTGAATTTTAGGACCCAATCTTTCGGACGGTTTCAGCTTGTGGTCTGGCCGTCCCGTTTTACCCGTCTGAGGCCGTGAATTCTTATCACCTTACCTTTACCCTTAACCTGTTTAGAGCCACCACAGGATAGGCCAACGGGGAGTTGTTTGAAGAGTCGAAAATATGAAGATTTGAAAAACAGAAGAATTGAAAATACGACTGGACTCTCCTGCCATCTATTCCGGTTGCAGCCAGATTCCTCGTGAATTCTTAAAGCGCTCCCCTCTCTATACGACAGCGTGACGTGATGGCCCTTGCGCAGAACGTTGTCAGATGCGGCCGCGTTGCTGCCTTTTGCGCCTATCATCGACACCTTTGACTTACATCTCGTCTTGTTCATGTAATTTAGCTCTTATATTAAATTCCTCTCCTGTTTTTGCAACCTTCGACAGTGTGCAAGCGAGGTTTACAGTTGTAAGTTTCGAGGAAAGATCACTGTTGAAGTATAAGTTATTTAGAGCCTATTATATTTCCATCAATCTTTGTAGTTAAGATGTCTGCGATTAAGAGTGTAAGAGCTAGATAGAGGAAGTGACGCCTTCTAACATGTCCGTCATGTAGCTGTAGGTTGGTTGCTGCCGCATTGTCTGCTGTAGAAGACTTCAACACTCTCCTCCTTCCAGAGAATACCTTGTCGCATATAGGTGCCAAGCGGCGATTGGATACAAACTGTGTGCTTGAGGACCGGGGGCAGGGTGAAGATGTTGAAGTGGCCGTGTGTCAAGGATACAAGAAAATTTTACAAGATGTCACAAGACGTGGCGTCGAGGACCTCTTTGCATCGTAGTGTTTTAGCGTAGATTAATTTGTTACTAATCTAAAGACTTTGGGACATACGATGGCGCACCGCATTCATTTGTGGATGGTTTTCATCCACTTAAAGTTGTGTGTGTGCGTATAGTGTCGTTGTCATGAAGTTTGTTGTGCATCCGGGTAAGCACGGAGCTTCTAGGTACGGTAGTTAATCCCTAAGGTACCAAGTGTCAAAAATGGGCTTTTTGAAAGTTTGGTCAAGTTCCTATGGTGTCAATTTCAAACATTCTTCTTTGAATTTTTTACTATAGAAAGACATTATCAAGACCTTAGTGGGAAAACAATTGTTTCCTAAATTGGACATTTGATGAAAAAGTTATAGGGTTTTGAATTTTAAACGGGGAGGGCGGGCACCTCGGGCACCTCCAAAAACTTTTGATAGGACACTCTATTGAAAGTGAGATTTCTAGTACTCGCAAGTAATATTATTTCCTTTCATATTGTCAAAAAAAATTCTTGTCTTTAGTGAAAAATAGCATACCAACCCAAGTCAAACATTTTCACACATTGTCACTCATTGTTGGGCAAGGTACCAAAAAAACTTCTTCTTTTCCACATAAAACCTAGGTATCTTTATATTTTTCACTTTTTATTTTTTCCACAACAATACGTAATGTAAACCTTCTTATTAACCATTCGGATTATCAATCGAAAACATAATAAGTTCAAAAAAAAATTAAAGTGTGAATTAACAAATTTCGTGCCTCCACTCCTTGCACTCTTGTTTTGAATATGCTACACCCCGTCTCTACCTCTAAAAATTGGTGTACAAGGAGCTAACATCATGCTTAACAAGATGGTAATAGATTTAGACCTTGTGTAGTGAAATTTTTTGACACCAACTGAAATCAAAGTCTGCTGGTCCACTAAACGCAGGAAAGAAAATGAACCATGTGCTTGACTTCAAACACTACAATCTTTCAATCCGTGCACTTGCCATAGACCTATATTTGCACTTCACTGTATACGCCCTCCCTCTTTTTAAACCACTTTCGGGACCTTAGGTCCTTTGTTATTGGTTACTTGTTACCGTAGACATGGTGTCTACCTTCGAAAGGGGGAAGTAGTTCCATCCTACTAATCCATGCCCGGTGGGCATGGACTTGGTGGTGGAGTGAACGGACACTTTATTCACGCCAGCCCCCCTCGGGGACCGGCGTTCTTCTTCTTCTTCCGTGCAGTCAAAGTTTATGAAATTTTGTACATGTACTACTTAATAAGCCTTTATTGAGATCCTACGGTCAGAACTAAAAATCAAAGTTTTTGTTACCTTCTTTATCCATTGCACTAGAATCCATTAATTTTGAAGTGTTTTTGGTGTAAAACTGTCACAGTACCTTAGGGGTTAATGTCACTTACGTAGGTGAAAATTCAATCAACCTCTCTACTTCAAGACTCCTACAAACTACCGGTTACTCCAACTAGCATAACTCCTAATTTATAGATGATATGTTATTGAAATCTTAATGTAATGTCACTAACATATCAAAGAATCTACCCTGTAAATCTTACTAATGTGTCTCCAAAATCGAGTGAGAACCAAGCCTTCAAAGTTACTATTTCCAACTTGTCAACTACCTGGACCCCCTTCACTTCAGGCCTTCATTTCTCATTGCTCAAGATAGCTTCTTGCTTGAAACTACCTCTTACAAGTAGGTTATCTTGCCTTTTATCACTCCTCTAAAACTCGTCTCAAGAAACCTCTTCCATCAAAAGATACGGCTAAAAATGTAAGATGCAAAGTTCTGGCCTTTTTATAACTCAAGAAAGAAGATACAAGCTTGATGCTTTGTGCATCTCCTCACCCCTCCAACCAACCTCAGCACCTTCGAAATCTCTAAGTATTGAAAAATACTTAAAGACACACTCAAACTCCAAATCCAAGCTCACACACTCTAATCACTCACCAAACACTCATTGCTCATTGCCCATGCCTAACCACCAAAATCCTAGCCAATTTTTACAATTCTACATCCAAAGTCTACCCAATAAGAAACCACCACATACATGGCTAAACAAAAGAGATTCTTGCAGAGTCGGTCGAATGAAAAGCCTCCATATTGCTCATCCAAAGCCTTATCTTGGTCGGTCGAATGGTAAGCCTCCACATCGCCAATCCCAAGTCCACTCCTTGGTCGGTCAAATGGTAAGCCTCCACATCACCAATCCCAAGTCCACTCCTTGGTCGGTCCAATAGCAAGCCTCTTTCTTCGCGCCATCCTATCCAACTAAATACCTACCTAACTAAATATCTACCTACCTAACACCATTGACTATTCAAACCGGTCCTTAACCACAACATCAACATAAACTAAACACTAAACATAACATCAACATAAATAACAACGGCACATGAATTACATATCAACTATACTTAGACTAATACTAAACATAATTAATTAATAAAGTTTAACTACTAAATGGCTCACATCATAATACTGCACGCATCCTTAACTTGACATCTTTGTCAAATCAAGCTTTGAGAGTGACTTAGATAGCGTTTAGGGATTATCTTTGCTTATAAGTGAGTGTTTATCATTAGTAAAGGCTCCGCATTCTTTTATACTACTTGCACTTGTTGATTCTCCCTTTATGGAGTGCAAGACGCTTAACTACCGTAGTGATTTACTAGTTATTCACTTGACAAAGAACCTCCTACATTCTACCCACGTTCTAGAATTTGAGTTGGGTGAGTTTAGAAAAAATTTGTGTGCTTAGATTGATGTTCTAAAGCGCGTCAAGATGGAGCCAACGTAACAAACCGCGCCCGAATCGGACAATTTTTGAGGAAGATGTGAGCGGCGCAAGAATTAGAGGAAGAAGAATAGCTGTTGAACGTTATCTGGAATTTTTCATCCCTTTTTGCAAATTCATCCGCTGTGGTCAGTTTTAATCCATTGTGGATGAAACCGTAATTTGGGCAAAATTCATCAACTGTGAGTTAATATCTCCCAAACTATTCATTTTTTTGAATTCCGGCTTCAGATTTGAATTTCCCATTGGGGTTTCTATCTAAAGGAAAGTAACTCCCCCGTGTTGCGGGCTTGTTGGCGATGTTTTCCGGTGGCCCCATTTCTTGTTGTCTTAGATTGTGATGGGGTACCGTAGGTATGAAGTCGAGTTTATGGCCGGCAAGACCTTTCTATGTGGGGGGGTGTGGATAAACAAATGCTAGCCGGAGGTGATGACCAGTGAACCACAAAGTTTGGTGGTTTGCAGGTGTAGGTTGCCCAATTGTACCTTTATCCTTTAGATAATATCTGTAGATATGTCCTGAGGTGGTTTTTGTTTATGGTGAGTACCCAGAGTCGGTATTGCCGCTCCTCCTTGCTAGACCATCCGGAGAATACTTCTACCGCAGACTTTAGGCCAGGGTCAGATACCAACGAGGCTTTTGAGCCTATTTTGGCGTTGAATATTGACCGTAGGCTTCGAGTCACGGGCGTCGTCACGTTTGACGACGTGGAGGACAAACTCCGCATGTTGTGCGAGACAGGTTTTCCAAACGGGCTTGGGGCATCTCCATGCCCGATTGGTGGCTCCGATTATAGACCTAAACGAAGGAAAAGCGTCAACGGGCGTCGTCGTTGAACAACTCGTATGAGTTTGAGCTTGTGGGAGTCTGAAATCCCACTTAGTTGCCCCTACCAAAAAATTAGTTAAATTGTGATTTTTGGTCTTAGATAACCGGAAAAGTAGTTAGTATTACGTAGAAGTAAGTTGTATAATAATTAGTGGAAGTTGGTGAATGCTTTAGTAGTTAATTAGTGTTAAAGTGGTGATAAAACCAGGCCTTAAAACTACCAAGGTTGTGGCCGGAAAGACCTAGAAAGAATGCCCGGAAAGGATCTCCGAGACAAAAGTCCAAATCACCACTTAAGACTAAATTAACTAGTCCAAGTCTTCATCTACTAGATAGTATACTCAGTATTGTTAGTTTTAATAGTAGTTGTTTAGGTTTTACGTTGTTGTTGTAGAGGTTTACGTCCCCAATTGAGAAAATGGGCACTAAATTTTATTTGACGAAAAGACAAAACAAAGAAAAGAAAAAAATTTAAATTTTTTTAAAATCCATATCCATTAAAGAATCTAGAAAAACATTTACATTTGAATGCATCAACTTCTTCTTAGTATCATTACAATTAATTTTGAGTCAATTGCTTAAATAAAAAAGCAGGAAATACAAGACACATTCTATGGTTAAAAAGAAATTAGAGTCTATAATGGCATTTACAATATTTGATTCAATTATTACATGAACAATTGTTGTAGTCCTTGTTAATTAAGAAGGCCATAGTCCATGGCCAAGTATAAATGATTTTGTGTACATGATTTCCAAAAGTAAATAAAAAAATACACTCACCTTGACAATCTTTGAAATCAATAATATAAAATGACGACACTTTTAATCAAAGAAAGGCAATAGATGATATAGGTGAAAAGGAATCAACATTATACATATAAGGGGTGGACAAGAGCTTAGGAAAGGTGGGCACAAGGAGGAATGAGGCTTATATATGGTCCACATCTTCATTATGCCACTAACAAGAATTCAACGAGATTAAGGAATTTTAAAAACACAAAATAGTAGACGACGAGTTGTATTCGTGTTGAGCATGGATATGTATGCAAAGGGGATTGTTAAGTGTGCAAGGAGGCATGCGGCTATATAATAGGGGCGGGTCAATACAAAAGAAGAGCGGACGGGTACACAAGGAGAGAGGGCGAGTCAGTGAAAAGAAAGGGGAAAAGTGGGGGGGATTATGGGGCAAGCGATTCAAAGAGGATCGCACACAGGAGAGTCGAGTTCGCAAGTTGGAAGGTCGTGCGCGTACGGTGGAGGGTCGCGTGTGCGGTAGAGGCGCTTATGCCCAAATATTATTAAAAAATTGATTAAATTTTTTAAAAGAGTGTGCAACCCTCAAGAGTGCACACGCGCGATCCTCCAAGTTGTGGGCTCAATCCTTGAATGTGCGATCCTCCTTTGATTGCTTGCCCCATAATCTCGGGCGCGTATCCATTGGGTCGCACTCGCGCGTTCGCTAAATGGGGGTGGGGCCCATACTCAAAAGGGTCGGGCGCATACTAAAAAGGGTTGGGCGCGTACCCATTGGGTCGCGCGCGCTAGGGGTGGACGCGTGTGGCTAAATGGGGGTTAGGCGCGTACTCAGAGGGGTCAGTTGAGTACCTAAAGGAGTTGGGCGCGTACTAAAAAGGGTCGGGCGCATATTTGAAGGGCTCAAGCGCATATCAAAAATGGGTTGGGCGTGTATCTAAAGGGTCGGGCACGTACAGAAAAGGGTCGGGCGTGTACTTAAAGGGGTTGGGCGCGTCCCGGAAGGGATTGGGCGCGTACCTCAAAAAGGACCGGGTGCGTACGTACAAAGGCTAGGCGCGTATCAATTTTTTTTTTTAAATTCTTAGGCATATGCGTCCAGCCTTTGCACGTACACGCCCAATCCAAAAGGTGAGGCGCATGCTTACAAGGACTGAGCGCGTCCCTAGAACTAAAAAAATTGCACACGCCCTACCCTTGTACATACGCGCTAGATCCAAAAGGTTTGGCACATGCTTACAAGGGTTTGGCCTGTACTTCAAGGAGTTGGGCGCGTATCTAAAGAGGTTTCACGGGTACCTAAGGAGGTAGGGCGCATACTCAAAAAGGTCGGGTGCAAACTTAATAGGGTTAGGCGCGTGCTTGAAGGGGTTGGGTACATACTTAAAGGGGTCGAGTGCATTCCTAAAGAGGTCGGGCGCATTCCTAAAGGGATCGGGCGCATTCCTAAAGGGGCCGGGCGCGTACGTAGAAGGATTGGGGGCATTCGCTCAAAAAAAAGATTATTTTTTTGTGTTTTTGGGACATACGCGCCCAACCCTTGTTCCAAAGCGCCCGATCCAAAAGGTCGGGCGCATGCTTACAAAGGCTAAGTGTGTCCCTGGAACAAAAAAATATCGCGCGCGCCCAACCCTTGTACATATGCGCCCGATCCAAAAGGTTAGGCGCATGCTTACAAAGGTTTGGTCCGTACTTCTAGGGATTGAGCGCGTATTTAAAGAGGTTTCGCGGGTACCTAAGGAGGTAGGGCGCATACTTGAAAAGGTCAGGTACAAGCTTAAAAGGATTGGGCATGTGCCTAAAAGGGTCAGGCGCGTACTTAAAGGGGTTGGGCGCCTTCCTAAAGGGGTCGGGCGCGTCCCTAAATAGTTCAAGCGCATACCTCAAGAGTCCGGGCCCGTACGTATAAGGGCTAGGCGCATACGCCCAAAAAAAATAAAAATAAAAATATTTTTATTATTTTGTTATCGGACGGACAACGGGACGGATGGACACTGCCGAATGGACACTACCCGACGGACGTACGCCGGAACAACCATGTGTAGAACTTGTGAAACTTATTTAGTAGAACTAACACAATAACTTCCGGAATGTCATTGTAGTCCGGATTTATCTCTGTGCGACCGCATCCGGACAATCATCCGGATGATGTGAGGTATAAGTCCAGCAGCAATATTTGATCACCGGTTAGAGAAGCAAGAAGGGTGGGTGTCTAGCCACTACAGGTCACGGGATAGTCGAGCGTCCGACTACTTTAACTTATAGAACGAGTGGCCTTCCAACCACTCGTTTAAAAAGTCCAGAAGACTCTGAAAGGAGGAATAGAGATAAATAGAACCTCATCTTCAAGTATCCGAAAGTTTACTTCCGAACTCTATTCTAAGAAAACCGGAATCTAGAAGGATCCGGATTTTTAAGTAAACAAATGAATAGAAAGAGTAACCGGTGGGGAGTGTTTGGAGGCGAATCACACCAAAGGGGACCTCAATTGCTCTAAAAAGAAGGAGGTAGACATGGTGAAGGCAAAGCCTAAGACCAAGGCGGCCAAAATTACAGAGAAGGCTAGGAGCAAGAAGAAGAAGCATGTGGCATGCTCTCACTGTGCCAAGATTGGCTACAATTATAAGAATCTTTTGTTCTTCCACTAGAGAAATGCCCAGGATCTTAGGCTGCTGGATCAGATGTTGTAAAGACACTTTACGCCGACCTGGCGGAGCTGAAGAAGCAAATGAGCGCGATGGCCTCCTTGGGATAAGTGGCAGACACACGACCTCTAATGAGGGGTCAGAGCTCATCTTCAGCCCTAGATCGCTATTTGTATGGCAGTTCAGGGGAGGTGGAGGCAACAACTACCAGCAGCTATCTTCTAGTGCACTACCCACCAACCGTTGCCACATGGATACATTTTTTAGAATATATCTCCATTAGGAGATACACACACAAAGGTGCGTGAGGCTGGAGCATACATTCATCACCTTCTTGGTCTCCCCACATTTGTAGAGGTCGTCGCGTTGGGCTCTTACACCCATTGGCCACGTTAGATTTAGACCAACATGGCATCATCGGCGACGCTCACCTCTGCACTTGCTCAAGTGCAACGGCCCGTGTGTCGAGAGGTTGATAAGATCTTGGACGACCATTGTATTTCCACGAAGGTTACCAAGGATGATGAGTCACCATTGGCCGTAGTGAACTGCGTTGGTTTCACTCAGGGGGGCATTTCCCACGTTGATGTACTACCCGAGGTCTTTTGCCTTTAAGACTTGCGGTCCGGGCATGGTTTGGGATTCTACTTCCCTAACTTACGATGAGCCTTTGGCTCATAAGAAGGAGCGGGCAATGGACTTTTGATAGGCACCACCGTTGCACCGGATCTCTCTGAGGGCCAGCGTCATTATTTGTTGGGCCAAGCCATTGACCTCAACTCTCTTGTTTGAGTTTGTGGCTAATGTTTTGTCGTTCAGCGCCGTTCGTGTGACCATCCACAGGTGTTGAGGGCAGACTCTCATGGTCAGGGGGCAGCGGTGCCACATTTCACAGAGATCAGATAGCAAACATGTTTTCTTGTTTGAAGAGGCACACAGTTGAGGAGCTTTGTCCTCAGCATGTCTTTGCAACCTTGGCCGAGGACTTTGGTCAAGAGGATGCGCGGTATACCTTTGCCCGATTTAATCATCATGACACGGGATTTCCTATGGATCCCGTGAGTGAAGAGTCTCACGGCATGAATGCCCTCTCTACTATTAAGTAACAATCACCGGCTATGCCGGTATACGGTGAGTCTTCTACAGTGGAGAAGGAGACCATGGAGTTAAATGATTGGCCACTCGATTTGGAGCCTCATCTAACCGGTGCCAAGGGACAAAGGGTGCGAGCGTATATACGTTCGTAACATAGCTATTTTGCCTTTAGTCTCCATGATTTGGAGGGGTATAGAGGAATTCAATTGAAAGACAACCACTTGATCTTCCAACAACCGTACAAGCTCAATCTTTCTAAGAAAGTTGGGGTTCATACTCGTTGTCAGGAGTTGTTGGCCACGAGCTTGATTGAGCTCTCAAACGGCGAGTACGCTTGTGCCATGGATATGCCATCAAACAAGGATATCTTTGGCAACTGGACGGAGAAGCGTATGTGTGGGGATATAGGCCGGTCAATTGCAAGACCAAGTTAGACCGGTATTCCATGCCCAACCCGGAGGAGTTACTTGATTCGGTGGGCTACGCTATAGTATTTAGTACTCTAGATTTGCAGTCTAGTTATCACTAGTTACCATTGATGGTGGATGACCGGGTGAAGACTGCATTCTCCAGAGTTGATCAGGATGAGAGAGATCAACTTTGTCATTGGAAGTTTCTACCATCTGGCCTCAAGAACGCACACGCTGAGTTTCAGAGGGTGATGGATCGGGTGTTGACCGATTTACTGTTTGTCCGATGCTACGTTGATGATGTTATCACTTTTAATAGCAACCCATAAGAGCATGTGAGGCATCTTTAGATGGTGCTTGAGAAGTTACGGCAACGGGAATTGCGTTTGTACCATTGCAGGTACAAGTTCTTCTACGACATGTTGCTATATTTGGGACATATAATTCTTCCACAAGTCTTGACGTACAGCAGACCAAGGTGGATGCGTTGCAGAAGATTCCTGCCCCAACCAACGTGTGATGGCTTGGAGGTTTTCTTCGCTTGGCAAATTACTATCGCCGGTTTGTCAAGAACTTTAGCTTGATTGCTAAGCCGTTGACTATTTTCATGGAAAATGATCAACCATGGACTTGAGGACGGGAGCAGCAACACGCGCTTGCTATTTTGAAGCTGAAGCTCGGTTCAGCGCTTGTATTGTTGTGTCTGGATGCTACACGAGCCGTTCAGAGACACATAGACTGGAGTGTTGTAGGACTGGGGGCAGTATTGACTTGAAGGATGATGAGGGACGGGAGTACCTTGTGGCGTTTGTTTGTAGGAGCAATAACAAGGCGGAATCCAACTATTCGTCCTACGTGGGAGAGGCTTTGTCCACGATTTGTGTCATAGCATATTTTAGGCCCTATTTATATGGTGAACGTTTTACGTTGCTGACCGATCATTAGCCTTTGAAGTGGCTCATGGAGTCTGACAAGCTTCTTTACAAGCTTGCGAGGTGGATTTTGTTGCTTCTGGAATATGACTTTAATATTGTACATCGGGCCGACATCACAAACTTGAATGTGGATGGTTTATCTCGCAATCCAAATCTTAAGGAGGAGGATATGATTGGTGTCAGATGGCATGGAGACTGTGACAAGGAGTCAGTCTCGGGGTGGCATACAGCGGCTTACTTGACGTTGATGTCTAGCTTCGCATCGACATTACTTGATTTGACAACGGATGAGGAACCGGATAGGGCCCAAGTTGTGTTTGAAGACATTCCAATCTTGCACAAGCTACAACATGGAACATTTCCCCCAGCTCTTGAGTCTTTCTGCTATGGTGTGTGATTGAGTTGGGCACGAGATAGCAAGGTTCGGTTGGGTGAACAACCTTCTATTTCGGATATGGCCAGATGGAACTAGACGCATAGTTCTGAGGCCAGATCATACAACTTTGTTGTTACGGCAAGCACACATAGACCTAGGACATTTTGGTCTGCGATGGACTCATTCGATGTTGCGCAATCAGTATTGGTGGACTGGCATATATCATTAGGTCACCACGTATGTTTCTCGGTTTGAAATATGTGATTGGGTTTGATCCAGCTTCAACACCTTTTCACCCCAGTTGTAGCCTTTGTCCATTATGGCGCTAGGATACCGGTGGTCTTTGAACTTTGTAGGTCCACTTGTCGTGACTCCACGTGGAGCCAAGTATGTCTTGGTGATGGTAGAGCATTTCAGCAAGTGAATTGAGCTCATGGCTCTTCCGCAAAACTCTTCTGAGTTGGCGGCCATGGCGTTCCTCGACTGGATGTTGGCTTGTTTTGGAGCCCCAGCTGAGGTTTTGACAGACCAAGGACGTGAGTTCCTTAGGGCTTTCAATGCTTTGTGATTCAAGGCTTTAATTGACCATGGTACCACTTCTCGGGATCATCCGGAAGCGGACAGTTTGGAGGACTACTATTTTAATCTAATGGTTGAATTATAGTATGTTAATGAAAAAAAAAATCAGCACCTCGGCCATGGGAGATACACCATCCTCATTTCTCAAAGCGCTTGTACTTATAAACGATGGTGTATCTCCACGGCCTGTATTTATTAGCATATGGAGGACTCACGTGTCCCAAATGATCAGTCAATGTATCTTCGAGAACCCTAGCAATTTTTTGCTTGTTGTGTGCATCTGGAGGATTCTGCTTCCCTGTGACTTTTCATTCTGCTAGAGTTTGTGAAATCATAAGATACTCGGTTTCAATCCATTCTGACATGACTGGCCCAAAGTGTGTCCCGCAACAAAAGCTTAATAATCCCCATGAAGTAATGGATACGACATCCTAAGACCATATCAAGCATATTGGACCATCACATTCACTCCATAGCCTCAAAATCTTTCACAGTAAGCGACACTCAATTTGCAGAAAGGCAATGCCATTCAACCAGAAGGATATTAGACATGATGACCTAACCACTATCCATGCCACAACACACAAACCCCACACACAGCACTCAAACTAAGGTAAGCCCCCTTAAAACTGACAAGTTAAGGAATGTGCATATATGAATAGAGGAGATTAATTATACTATTATTTTTCAGTGATAGCCAATAGAATTACAATTCTATCCCAAGTGATTTCATATTTTATCGATGAAAACTGAATTAGTTATGAATTTTCAAAGTGTGCAGCCATGTTTAGTGGGTGGCCAGCAGTAGGTAACCCCATAACCAACGACCAAAAGTAAGAGTCTTGACTAACAACAAACCTCCATTTGGAAGTGAGTTGATGGTATTGGGATGGAAGAGAGTTGGATATTCCCGAATTTTATAGGCGTTGGCTATGGGGTTTTTGTTGGTTATGAGGGCTTACCCAAGACTACACATAACCACTATCCATACCACGAAACCCGAACCTCAGTTTCCATGCCACAGTACTCAAATTCAACTCTACGCAAGCAGAATCAGGTGTTGAAAACTTGATTGGGAGAAATCCTGAAACCTAAACGACTATATTATATTACGCCACTCGATTACACAACGACACTATGGGCAAACAGATGCAATTTGTGATTGGTTTGGGTCCCTCGGAAGAGGGGGAGGGCTGCGCCAGCCAAGGAAGTAGTGCAAGACCAAGGCGACGCTCGCGGAACCGGGCAGCAAGCAGCCGGATGGTCCCGCACCCGAGATAAATTAGATTAATATCATGAGGGACGATGTCCCTCGTATCAGATATTAAACTGATAAGAACAGATACTACACTTGATCTTAGCCAAAAGGCCGAGAAAGGTATGCGTCTCATACTTCACCCCGCCCTTCTTATACCCAGGTCTGTACACGACCACGACAAACCCTATGGGAGAATACCCCCTCAGTCCAGGGACTCCGGCGACAGTCCTTTCCTCGTAGATCATGAGTTGGCATAATAATATTGAAACTGTGAAAATGAAGTGACGACAACTTAGTAACAGATCCCCTCCTTTCTTCAATTTCAGCGATTAAAAGCAGGTTTGAAATATTTGAAGTTACCTCATACAAAAGAAAGGTTTCCAATATTCATGGTTGATCTCATCATTCGAGTGCTGGAAGACATACACCATCCTCATTTCTACGATAGATGTCTTGGGGTCTGCATCTGGGAACCACATTTCAGCCAGGACAATTGCTGAAATTGGCCAACGGATTCAGGTGCAAAGTCTGCTCACCTCCTCCCAGAACTAGTGAGATAAACACAACCAGCACGAATCTTTGTACAATATGTAGAAAATAGTCGGTCTACATTTTATGGCCTTCATCATGGCATGAATTTGCACTTGGTACCTAAGCAGAAAAAAGATTCACGCTTTTTGCAATTGTGCGCTTTGAGTTGGTGATGCATGCGGCCACAATCTATACTTAGAAAATCACAGGGAAGCAGGACCCTTCAGATGAACACGGCAATCAAAACGTTTGCTAGGGTTCTGGAAGATACATTGACTGATCGTTTGGGACACGTGAGTCCTCCTTATGTTTATTTCTGCTGGAGTGTGTGAAAACATAAGATACTCGGTTTCGATCAATCCTGACATAAACTGGCCCAAAGTATGTCACGCAACAAGCTTAATAACCCTCATGAAGTAACGGATTCGACATCCTAAGATCATATCGAGAATATTGCACCATCGTATTCACTCCATAGCCTCTAAGCCTTAGATCTGTACAGGAAACGACACTCGATTCGTAGAACGACAATATCCTTCAGCCATAACGGCATTAGGCATGATGACCTAGTCACTATCGATGCCACAATTCTCAACCTAATCACTATCCATACCACAGCGCTCAACCTCATCCCTGTCCATACCACAACACACAAACCCAATACGTACCCATGCTGCAGCACTCGACATAATCACTATCCATACCAGAAAACATGAACCTAAGCTTCTATGCCACAATAGTCAGATGCAACTCTCCAAAAGCAGATTCAGGTATTGGAAACTTGATCAGGAAAAATCCTAAACCGTAAGCGACTCTGTTGGATTCCGAAACTCGATTACATAACAATGTTCGTGATAGTTCCTAACCACATCCAGTTTGTGATTGGTTTGGGTCCCTCGGAAGAGGGGGAGGGCTGCGCCAGCCAAGGAAGTAGTGCAAGACCAAGGCGACGCTCGCGGAACCGGGCAGCAAGCTACCGGATGGTCCCGCACCCGAGAAAAATTAGATTAATATCATGAGGGACGATGTCCCTCGTATCAGATATTAAACTGATAAGAACAGATACTACACTTGATCTTAGCCAAAAGGCCGAGAAAGGTATACTTCTCCTCTCTCACACCGCCCTTCTTATACCCAGGTCTGTACACGATCGCGACAAACCTTATGGGAGAAACCCCCTACTAAGTCCAGAGACTCCGGCGACAGTCCTTTCCTCGTAGAACATGGAATTGTGAGAGTATAACATTGAAACTGTGGAAATAAAGCGAGGACAACTTAGAAACAGATTCCCTCCTTTTCTTCATTTTGAGCGATTAAAAACACATCTAGATCTCTAGAATAACCTCAAAGGAAAGAAAGGCGACTGATATACACGGTTGATCTCATGGAAAGTCTTTGTTCACTCACTAAGACGACTAGAACTACTTTGACTTAGTTTAACCCCTAAGGTACCAAGGCAGTTTTACACCAAAAACACTTCAAAATTAATGGATTCTAGTGCAATGAATAAAGAAGGTAACAAAAACTTTTACTTTTAGTTTTGACCGTAGGATCTCAATAAAGGCGTATTAAGTAATACATGTTCAAAATTTCATAAACTTTGACCGCAAGGATTAAAAGATTATAGTGTTTGAAGTCAAGAAAATGGTTCATTTTCTTCCCTGCGTTTAGTGGATCAGCAGACTTTGACTTTAGTTGGTGTCAAAAAATTTCACTACACAAGGTCTAAATCTATTACCATCTTGTTAAGCATGATGTTAGCTCCTTACACACCAATTTTTAGAGGTAGAGACAGGGTGTAGCATATTCAAAACAAGTGTGCAAGGAGTGGAGGCTCAAAATTTGTTAATTCACACTTTAATTTTTTTTGAACTTATTATGTTTTCGATTGATAATCCGAATGGTTAATAAGAAGGTTCACATTACATATTGTTGTGGAAAAAAAAAAAGTGAAAAATATGAAGATCTCTAGGTTTTATGTGGAAAAGAAGAAGTTTTTTTGGTACCTTGCCCGACAATGAGTGACAATGTGTGAAAATGTTTGACTTGGGTTGGTATGCTATTTTTCACTAAAGACAAGAACTTTTTTTTGACAACATGAAGGGAAATAATATTACTTGCGAGTACTGAAAATCTCACTTTCAATAGAGTGTCCTATCAAAAGTTTTTGGAGGTGCCCGGGGTGCCCGCCCTCCCCTTTTGAAATTAAAAACCCTATAACTTTTTCATCAAATGTCTAATTTAGGAAAAAATTGTTATATAACTAAGGTCTTGGTAATGCCCTTCTATGGTAAGAATTTAAAAGATGAATGTTTGAAATTGACAGCTTAGGAACCTGACCAAATTTTCAAAAAGCCCGTTTTGGACACTTGGTCCTTCAGGGGTTAAAGAGACCGACAAGCTCTTCTAGTATAATTGATCTAAAGAGGGTGAAAAGGGTGTTACTAACTCTCATGAAACAAGACGTATGGAAGAAAAGAAACCCAGCTCACTTGAGGATGCGGAGCTTTGCAACATTATGAATTTGTTTCACCAAATGAGATGACCTTGACCAATGAAACCTGACCCTCACCATTTAGTTCACGTGTAATTAACCCGAGAGAGCCCAAACAAGGTCGATCCTGGGTGTATTTGGAGCAAGGTCTGGCCTTAAAGGGTTAAGGGTTCTAGAAATTGGCATGAACATTAGAGTTCTACCTCAATCAAGAAAAACTTTACTCCACTTTCAATCCTCAAAAAATTATGTCAATCACTAAAACACTTAAGAACTTACTTCAATGAGGATCTATTTGTAAGAACTTACTTTTATAAGGATCTAACTTATGCCAACATGAGGTCTTTTTATGCATTGTGCCAGGCCACTCTTCGTGCACATAATCATTGATTGTGCCAAGGAAGATATAGTCTCACATTGTTCTTTATATTAATTAATATGTAGATTTTTCATCCTTTTTAGTTATTTAATCTCATGGATTTCATTCATAAATCTTTTAATTAAAGTAATTCCTACATGAATTTCATAACAATACACTCACACTTATGAATTTGATTCCTATTTTGAATATTTCACTTTTGATTAAGCTATCTCCTAAATTTCTCTCAAAGTATCTATTTTTCACTTGGTGTTGAACTTTTGTATTACAAAAGCTCTAAATTTTATACCATTGAAATTTATGTGATGCTAGTTCTTTGTAGTACACCAATTTTTTAAGGTAATGAAGGAGTGGAGCATTGGATTTTATTTAATTTTAGTATATCTAAATATATATTTGATTTGGTATCATAAGCATTAATGATTTGTGGTATTTAATTGGCCATCGCATAACATGTTTTTAAAATAGAAATTGTATCTTGATTTTGCATTTAAGTACTCACATATATACATTTATATATAAAATATTGAAAAAAATAGATAACTCATAATTATCTTTTAAATTGTAGAAGTTTTTCAATACTATAATAAATAAAAATGCATGAAAACATTTCTTGTAATTGTAGAATCATTCAACACTATTCTTGGAATTGTTTTGAAAGGATATTACATGAGGTTTCATTTGAAAAGTGAAAAAAAAATAGTGTCCTCCGACCGGTTGACCAACACAATGTTCTACAAAAAAAATATAGTAACATGGAATTCGCTAAATATGCACTTGGTCAATTTTACTTCACTCCTTCGCTGCATATAGTTCACTCATCCAAATCAATGTAACCATGAATTTTTTTGGGAGTGCGGAGATATTGGACATTGGTAACCACATACATAATAGCCATTGTTTAATTTAAGGTAAGACACAACATCACTTTTTCCAATTGTTCTCCATACATCTTGCAACTTATGCAACCACTTTCATGTCATTTTTATATTATATCATTGCATACTAAAAATATTACAACTTTGATCTACTCTTTTTAAAAGTAAAATAAATCCACAATCAGGAACTAAACATCGCTAGATTCTGTCTTATATAAGATATGTAGATTTCTATTTCCTTCTATACACATATATATATATATATATATCTAATATTATGCATAAATTCTCGTCTACATACCATTTTCTATATCCTTCTAAATACTATTTTCTTCTCTATTTTTCTATGTCTCACCCTCCAATATCACACCTGGCTATATTTCTGCCATTATAATGCCACAACCCACATGCTCCTTGGTCTCTCCAAATAGCATCACCGGAGGCTCCGCATCCACTTCAGACGATAATGACGCTTAGAACCTTTAAGTTGATGGAGCCCTTCCAGCACAAAGAACACACTCTGCAATTAAGAAGGAATGGCCTTCTCCCAATGTCCTACCTCGCACACAACTTGGCCAATTTGTTGAGAAACAACCCTTGAGCCCTAAATTACCAAGATTAACCTTGAACGACCGGGCAAGTTCCTCTTGTGTCAATCTTTAGCATTCTTTTTCAAAAAATTATCGTAGATGGACATTACTAAAAGCTTTGTGTGAGTCCAAGTTATTCCCCAATCCGACATTTAATGAAAAAGTTATACGGTTTTGAAGTTCAAATGGGGAGAGTGGGCCCGTCGGGCAACTCCAAAAATTTTTGCTAAGACACTCTATTGAAGGTGATATTTTCAACAACGACAAATAATATTATTTCCTTTCATGTTGTCAAGAAAAATCTCTTGTCTTTAGTGAGAAATAGCATATGAATCCAAGTCATACATTTTCACACATTGTCGCACATTGTCGGGCTAAGTACCAAAAAATCTCCTTCTTTTCCACATAAAACTTAGTGATCTTCATAGTTTTATTTTTTAATTTTCCCCACGGCATTGTGTGGTGGAAACCTTTCCATTGACCATTCGGATTCTCATTCTAGAACATATTAGGTTCACAAAAAAATAAAACGTGAATTGATAGTTTTTGAACCTCCACTCCTTGCACAATTTTTTTGAAAATGCTACAACTCTCTCCAACCTCTAAAATTTTGTGAACAAGGAGTTGATTGCATGTTCAACATGATTGTAATAGATTAACATATTGTGTAGTGCAAAAAATTCACAACAAGTGATGTCAAAGTCAGCTGATCCTCTCAAAGCATTAAAGAAAATGACATCTTCCTACATTTCAAACGCTATAATCTTCCGATCCGTACGGTCAAAAAATGTGAAATTTTGCAGGCATGTTAATGACTCAGTTGTGTTCAAGATCCTACGGTCAAAACTTGAAAAAAAGACCCGGAGTTTATCCTTTACACCCTACAACAGAATCTACATTTTTAAGGCGGGTTTTGTCAAGAAACTCTAGGTGTTAAGAAAAATCAATGCAACAAAGGGAGGGGTCGAGGCCCTCGACCTCTCTTGCCATGCAACAAAGAGGAGGGGTCGAGGCCTCGACCCCTCTTGCCATACAACACAAGGCCATACCACAGAAGGCCATACAACACAAGGGAGGGGTCGAGGCCTCGACCCCTCTTCCTCCACGCAAAGGAATTACGCAACAACTTTGAAAGCTCACATACCTTGCACATGTCTTGATAGAAAAAACCCAAAGATCGCGGGACGCCAATCAACCACCGCATCGTTTCGTCCACCGCTTCAAAAAAAAAAACAAAACGACCTTCAAGTCTATGCAGAAATCCTGAAGCAAGACACTCATTCACCAAATGAATCCTCGACGTTAGCTTGGATCCTTATATACTTCCAAATTGAATCTATATTTAATAATATTTTTCAACAAACACTTTAAAAAATCCAATAATCCATCATTTGAACATTGAACTTGTTTGAGTCACTATAAGAAAGTGAAAAATAGATAATGAAATTAGAATCAAGATATTCCATCACGACAACATGTGGGGCCCACATGAAGTTCATATTAACTACTTTTTCCCATAACTTAGTATCATCATAACTTATACCCGAATGGAATATTCGATGACTTTGGAGCAAAGGTGAAGTATGATACGGTGGGTCCCACCACATGGATGCTTTGTGGATCAAAATTCCAACAATGCAAATATGATCATTGGTGTGTGAAGATCTACGGGATATAAATAGTATATGGGGCCCACGTGGGACCCATTGTACACATTTATTTCAATATCTTGAGTTATCTTTCTTATTGAATATATGAGTCCATGCTTGTAGTTACGATTTGGTGGATCCCACCGTGGTCACTGTATCCATATGACTCAAGATGTCATTATCTAATCTTTTTTTTCTTTTTTTCCTTAAGATGACCGTTTATATTTTCAAGTCAGATCCTATCTCATACCTCTTTTTTAACTGAAAACTCTTCTTTTCAATCTTTTGTTACAGTATAGTAGTTAAGTATCTGTTTGTCATGAAAATATTCCATGTTTTAATGACAATTAGTATATATATAAGAAATGGTTGAAAAAAGTGAATTTCAAGTTGAATTGACGTCAAAATGGCATCACCATAACATGTGACAAAACACATATTCTAATGATGTAACATTCACGTTGCAATGGCATAAAATTTCATGGAAATGACATAAATCGACATGAGTTAGAATGACATTAACATAAAACAAATATGACATGACATAGATAGTAGTGAGAATGACATGAAAATTATATTAGAATTACATCAACATAACATGCTCCAAATAATAACAAAGTATCAAGATAGCATCAAATCAATGTTGACTAGACATTTTGTCCACCTAATATCATAATAATAAGTGCACAAATAACGTTAACTTATTGCTAGTTAAATGTATGAATAATGCGTGCGTTATGAGATTGTTGGTCTTTTTGATATCAAGTCGATAACAAGATGACTGAATTTAATTTTACTAATGTGAGAGCACATAGAAAATTTGATTTTCTTTGGGACAAACTTCATGGTCCTCCATCCCTAAATGAAAAAAGTCTTAAGGTGGGTTTCTGCAAATCTCGGGCACGTTCCCATAGTTGCAGCTTATATAAAAGATTCTTGAATTTTTTACAAAGATGCAAGAAGACAAGAGGTGCATGGGAATCTAATTTTTATTCTCATTGGAGCTATGAAAAAAAAGTTGTGCCATCTCAAATTAAAACTTCCCAAGTGCGGGCAAGTCGGGCAACTCCAAAAACTTTCACTAGGACATTGTATTCAATGTGAGGTTTTCAATACTAGAAAGTGATATAATTTCCTTTCATATTGTCAAAAAAATTCTTGTCTATGGTGAAAAATACCATATCAACCCAAGTCAAACATTTTCACACATCGTCACATTTTGTTGGGCAAGGGACCAAAGAAACTTCTTCTTGTCCACATTAAACTTAGAGATCTTCATTTTTTCAACTTCTCATTTTTTCCAAAACAACTTATAGTGGCTACCTTCTTATTAACCATTTGGATTATCATTCTAACACATATTAGATTCACAAGAAAACAAAACGTGAATTGGCACTTTTTGAACCTCCTCTCCTTGTACAATTTTTACAAAATATGCTACATCCTTTTTCTATCTCTAAAATTTGGTGTACAAGGAACTAATATCATGCTCAACATGATGGTAATGAATTTAGGCCATGAGTAGTGCAAAAACATGACACCAAGTGAAGTCAAAGTTTGCCAATCCACTCAATGCAAGGATGAAAATAGACCACTTTCTCAACTTCAAACACTATAACCTTTCAATTAGTACGGTCAAAGTTGATGGAATCTTGTGAGTATGTTACTCAATGGGTCTTAATTGAGAACCTACAGTTTTGAACTAGAGATAAACGTTTTTCTTTCCTTAGTTACTCATTGCAATAGAGTCAACAGTTTTGAAGTGCTTTTGGTGTGAAATTTTGCAAGGGTATTTGGGGGTTTACTCTAATACAATGGCGTGTCGTGCACTGGGCTCTATAAGGGTTTATTCGAGTTTGGATGGTGTCAAAATATAAGAGGTCCCTTTGGATTTTTGGATGTAGATTTGCATTAAGAGATGCTTGGTGGAAGTACGCTGTTTTTCTTTTAAATTTGGCTTTGATGGAAAATAATTTGCCATTCAGAGCAGTTTTTGGAAAGGGTAATTACGACAGTTGTGGTTCTATAAAGTGGTGAATATTTCTACTTTGAAGTTCAGCAAGGCATTATTTTAAGGTGGGCATCAGTAATTTGAAGTAAGTAGCAAGCCTCAGGGTCTTATTGGAAAACGTGTAGAAAGTAATGTCTTTTCTTCATTTATTTATTGTTTTTCTAATAGTAGAAGGCATATCAATGTCATCCACTATTCGAATTTAATATCTAATGATCATTTTTTATTTTAGAAATTGAAATAGGTTTTGAAGTTAATGACTTCTATCTATATTCCTAGTCTTTGCAAAGTCCATTTCTCTTATACCAAACACTTCCATTTCTTGTAAATTATGGCATGCAATGACCTAACACAAGTTTGAACCTAGATCCATAAAACTCATGCAATGTGTCATAAAATATGCCATTATCTTGAGACAAAGTATTCTGACCTTGTCTTTGCACGGAAGAAAAAAACTGTATTTTTATGTTTTCAATGTCATCTTGTAGCAGTCAACTTGAAGATCCCAAGGCGAGAAAATCCAAGTTTTGTTTCCCATTGGGACCGGGAGGCAATTTATTGTAACAGAATGTGTAAACAAAACAAACAGCACTATCTCAAACTTGTTGCCATACTCCATCCATTCCAACAAGGAGGCAATTTATTGCAACATAATGTGTAAGTGGGTGTGTGAAATGGAATCATTTTCTTTTTGTGGCAAGGTAAAGGGCAAATAGAAATGATAAAGGAACAGGTTGGGAAGTTGCTTGGTTTGCAAAGAATGTGAGTCAGCCGAGAACCATCCAAGAGTCATCACAACACAACTCATGGTATGATGGAAAGCCAAAAATTGTTATGACCGATGTTCCTACTGGACAAGACAACGTTTCTTTTATAAAGAGTGGGAAAAATAGTTCGGGGAGAATTTGGGCTTAATCCCTAAAGGACCAAGTGTCACAAAATGGCAAATTGAAGGTTTGGTCAGGTTACTTTGGTGTCAATTTCTCATTGGTGGTCTTGCCTCGAAAGTCAAACAAGGGCCGGTTGGTTTTGGGTCATGCATGTGTTGATTATCCATGGCATGTCTTCTCTCTTGTACTCGCTGCCACTTATTGGCATTGGGCAAAGGAGGGCACCAAATCTCACCTACTTAACTATACAATTATGGGCTCTAGTGGATTTTGAGCTTCTAAATTCCATATCAATTTGCCACCTTCGAGATTAAATTTGAAAAAATGTTTGTTGAGTTTCATTCCTAATTCGGCATCTTTCTACATAATTTTTTTACATACCATGTCATTTGAGACCCCAACTAGCTTAAGTGATCAGAATTGGGTACTTCCACCTTAGATGTCAGACTGTGGGAGGTAGATTCTTCTCACATATTGTTTGAGTGCAAAATTTGATCGGAGTTTGTTTTCATTTGATTCTTAAGAGCTTCTCTTTTCACCACCTATGTGTCGTGCAATCCGCTCATTAAGGGCCTCTTACCTTGGAGTATGATATCACTGACAGCACATATTGTATCCTATGGTCAAATTCTGCACTCTTGGGTCGAATAATTATTTACTTCTAAAAATAGAGGTTGGATAAAGTTCTAAAATAGTATATTCTTCAAAATATTTTTTTCACCGTGTTAAAATTTTGATGTATGTAAAGTAAATTTCCCAAAAAATCCGGCAGCTATTTCTAGAAATATTTAAAGTAGAATCTGACCCTGGGGTACGGCATGCCTCTGATCAACTTCATATGGATGGAGCTGGTTAGAAGGAAAGTACTTTTTAGACCCTCTTCAATTCCATGACTATGAATGTCACTTGCCTACCTTGGGAGATGTGCTCATACATTAACCCCTAAACGACCATTTCTCGTTGGGGAGGCGTTTTTGAATTTTGAACAAGTTCCTAAAACTCAAAAAAATATCCGTTTTCAACTGAAGTTTTTATACTAGATTGTCCCCGACAAGAGGTTGTGGAGAATTTTTATTTTATTTTTTCAATTCATGGTGTAAAAGTTAATACTCTTCAAAGTAAAAAATGAGGACGCCGGGTAGCTCCAAATTTATTGCTTGAAGTTTCAATTGACATTGAGATTTTTCATACACATAGAGAATATTACCTTCTTCAAAAATGTTGAAAAAAATCCTTGTCTTTAATGTAAAATAACATTTTAACCCAAGTCAAATATTTTCACACTGTCAGGCAAAGGGGGGGAGATTTACACTTCAAATCTTATAATCTTCATATCCGTATGGTGGATGCAATCAAAAAAATATGGCATTTTATATAGAAGTATGTTTTAAGATATTACGGTTAAAAGTCCAAAGTTCTACATTAAAATGTAAATTTCAAGCCTCTTTTTAACAGTGGCAATTTTAGAGCAAAATTGGCCGTGGTCCTTTAGGGATTAAGAATTGTTTTGTAGTTGGACCTAAGGATCCTCTAGAGAAAGGGGAACATACGAGAAGATTGCAACAAAACTTTAATCATTGTTCCATGCCTCAAATAAATGAACTATTCAACTCCAATGTAGTACAATTGAGGTATATGGTATCTTGCACAACAACCTTAGAATCAAGCATTTGGTGTTCAAACTACAACAACTTATTTTCAATAAATCCAATGAAAAAGAAAAAGAAAACATCTCTACAATGAGAACTCATATATCTATGTTAAATTATATACCCAAAAAGAGTCCTGCAAAATATCAATTTTGAGAACTTGCCCAAACTCGAAGTGTACCTTGTGGGTACAAATAGTCCCATAGGGATTAGGTCAAATTGTGCCATCATACATTTATCACATTCAATTAAAAGGAAAAAATTATCACAACTCATGGTTCTACAAAAACATGTAACAGACAACACAAACACACACACCAAAGGGACAGCTGCACTTTGATATTTGTATTGGAGTTTGAGCAGATTTCATTCAATAAAGAAGTACGATAACAACCAAACAGTGGTCAAAGTCCACCAGAGTGCCATCTTGAACAGTCAATCACAGCTTAAGAAAAGGAACCAACACCACTATTGAAGGCTTTGAAAATCAATACTTTAAGAATACAGTGACATATCCCTAGCGTAAATATAAAGACAGGTTTGACTAAGCCCCAAATACCCTTGCAAAATTCACACCAAAAGCACTTCAAAACTGTTGACTCTATTGCAATGAGTAACTAAGGAAAGAAAAACGTTTATCTCTAGTTCAAAACTGTAGGTTCTCAATTAAGACCCATTGAGTAACATACTCACAAGATTCCATCAACTTTGACCGTACTAATTGAAAGGTTATAGTGTTTGAAGTTGAGAAAGTGGTCTATTTTCATCCTTGCATTGAGTGGATTGGCAAACTTTGACTTCACTTGGTGTCATGTTTTTGC